>JAOWBU010000187.1:0-50000 GCA_026212405.1 Petrea volubilis | reverse complement strand
AAGAGACTTTCTCACTGATTTAGACGAAAGACTCTTTTAAAATTGATATGGCACTTGTGGCTCATTATGATCTAGAGTTGCATCAAATGAACATAAAGACAATTTTTCTCAATGGAAATATTGAAGAAACAATGTACATGGTGCAATCGGAGAACTTTGAGTCCAAACACTCAAAGCACCTAATGTAAACTGAAGAAGTCTATTAGTGATTCAAAGTAGGCAATCAAGTTGTGGTACCAAAAATCTGATGGGGTGATGACCTCTTTTGGTTCTAGGAAAACACTCTTAATTAGTGCATATGTCCTAAGATTAGTGGGAGCAAATTTACCCTCCTGGTGTTGTGTGTGGATGATAATCTACTCACAAGCAACAATATAGGGTTGCATGAAGGTATTCTCAAATGCAAAAGACCCATATTAGTAAGGTGCTTAGCTATTTTGTCATGCAAAATTGGGCACCAGGGGACACTCCTGTAGCAAAGGGTGATAAAGCTTAATTTACTCCAATTTTATATATGCACGAGTATGTATGTATCAGGATTTACCATACATAGTAGGGATGTTAAGTAGATATTTTAGTAACCCAAAAGCGGGTCATTAAGTAATTGGTAATGCGGTATCTATAAAGAATGAATAATATGTGCTCACTTATCGAAAATAAAACCACTTAAAACTTGTGTGATATTTCGACTTATTTTTGTCGAATGCCCGAATAGCAAGAGATCCACATTATTTTATCCGTTCATGATAGTTGGACGAGCTATTTTGAAAAAGTTTTAAGATACTGATAGCTTTCTCAACTATGAAACTTGAATACATGATCTGCTATGAGGCATCCAATTAAGCTTGGAATTTTATCACTAGATTGCAAGTGATCAATGGTGTTGACACCATAATGGATCATTTGTGATAATAAGGTCTCTAAGCTATATTCAAAAAACTACTAGATTTTGGGAAAGTCTAATATATAGACATTAAGTTTCTAGTTGTGAATAAATGAGTTCAGAGTATTTAGGTGTGAATAGAGCATACTAGTATAAACTCAATGGTTTAAATCTCACTAAGGAATCACCACTTAAAGTGCTACGTGATCGCGTAGCTTATATGGGTATCATAAGGATTTATGATATGCCATGTTAGTGGGAGTTTGCTACTTGATTCCATGCTCTTTATACATGTTTTATGGTTATGTTCTTTACATTCTAAGCTTTCATAATTGATTGAATACTCTGAAATAAGGATATTGGTTTTCCACTGCAATTTTGCATAAAGTATTGGAAAGTGTTAAAGGACTCTTTAAGCCATAAGGTAGGACTAGTTGGAAGTAGACATGATTGAGATCACATCACATGTAATTTTCGTGCTACACATCCATACTTGATCTATGTCATGAATTTTGTTGATATTGTGACCATTTTTCGGTTTAGTAACGAGTTATATTACGAAAGCTACCTTGATCCTATTTGAGTACAATTGATGGACTAAATTGTTTTGGAATATTTCAAGGTTGAGATAGCATAATGTTTTCGCGCACTAAGGTTTTAGCTATGTACAATTTTTGGAAATATATGAGACCAAGTGGGAGATTGTTGGGCTTTTCTCTATGTTGGTGGTCTCACATATTAATTATATTGTACATAGTGAGCTATCCCATTAAAAAAGCCCAATTGTGTGATTTGTTAAGAAATTAAATTTAATGGGCTCTTAGAATTATCGGACTGAGTATGGGGCCTTTTATATGTGTAGAAGCTCAGTCACACTTTAGTTATATATGATGGCCCCCTAATTAAAGTGTTTTGACATTAGGCATATTAGGGTGTGATCCCTAAGCCAGAATTATTACGGCGTTTTTTCTTTATGCTCCCATCTCAGAGAGAGAACATAGAAAATGATGGCTTCTTCTTGGCTTAGAAGATTACTAACCCTAGGTTCCACTTTTCTTCCGCACCTCCAATAGATCAAGGTTAGTGACTCCAACTAAAACATTATTTGATTATTTTCTAGAGATTTGATGCATGATCGATTCAAAACAATTGAATTTTATCTTTCGTATTATGGATTATTATGTTTGAATCCATATCTTGTTAAAGTTTTCAACATACACTTCATACATAGAATCTCAAAAAGTAGCATCAGAAAAGGAATCATCAATTATATGATCATAAAGGTCGATTAAGCATTTATCTAAAAAAGAAAAATCAATCAAGCAATCTCAAACATGGTACATATTCTAACTTCAAAAATTAGAGAGGGTCACTTGAAACGATCACATAATTGATCAAACAATCATAACTGAACTTGGAAGTCATATGGAAATAATTTCGTAATCTATCTAGCGTTCACATAATAGATCAAGGGATGTCTTGATTGATCCGGTGATCATCAATTCGATTACGTGAATATCAACAAAAAATGGTACAAATCCATACTTTAAAAAATTATAGAGGATTGTTTGATATGATCACATAATTGATCAAGTGACTACAACGAGACTTAGAGATTATATAGAAATAATCTAGTGATCGATTAAGAGATCACATAATCGATCAAATGAATATGCGCATAATGTGGAAAATGCTAAGGATTTTTAGTTATTTTCCTTGACTATAGGTACTTATATCATTAAAACAATGAATTATCACATTTTACACTTTAATTTGTAAAATTATACACAATTCTCATAATAACGATCAAAACATGTAGTTATAAAGACTAGTATACACAATGCAGTTAAAAGTTGAATAGGAACAATCTAATTGTTATCGAATTCATGAAATGAGTCCATAAAAAACTCAAAATTGTCCTGCATAAATAATCAAATGATTGATCTACTTATAAAATTTGCTCCTATCGGTTTAACAGGGAAAAATACAAAGGATCGCGGACGCAATTCTTAAATCAAACAAGAGATAATGAGTAGTTGATATATATTGCTTGAACAACGCAATTTGATCACTTCAAATGATTACATGAATAATGTGGAAAATTCTATGGACTTCTAGTTATTTTCCTTGAATATAGGTGCTTATTTCATTAAAACAATGAATTGTCACATTTTAAACTTGAATTTGTAAAATTATGCAGAATTTTCATAATAACGATCAACATGTACAATTATACAGACTATAATGTACATAACAAACTTAGAAGTTTTATGGGAACAATCTAGTTGTTATTGAATTCATGAAACGGGACCATACAAAACTCAAAATTGTCTTGTATACACCATTAAATGATTGATCTAATTATGAAATCCACTCGTACTTCCTTAAAAGGAAAAAATAGAAAGGATCTCTCCTTAAGTTATTCAAGCGATCATGAGTATTTTGTATTACTTCAAACGATTACGCATATAATGTGGAAAATGTTGTGGGCTTTTAGTTATTTTTCTTGAATATAGATACTTATATCATTAAAACAACGAATTCACATATTTTACACTTTAATTTGTAATAATGTACACAATTTTTAAAATAAAGAACAAAACATGTAGTCATACAAACTATAGCATACACAACAAACTTAGAAGTTATATGGGAACAATCTAGTTGTTACTAATTCATGAAATGTGTCCATGGCAAACTCATTTTTTTCCTGCATACGTTATCAAATAATTGAACTACTTATAACACCCACTAGTACGGGCTTAAAAGCAAACAATATAAAGGAAGTGATTTCTAAATCAATCAAGCAATAACGTGTATCTAATGTAAAATTCTTAAGCAATGCAATTTGATTAATTCAATCGATTACGTGCGTAATATGAAAAATGCTAAGGACTTGGAACGATCATTCATGATCGATTACTACATTACTTTCTCATAACCTCCAAATCCCTTTTTGATCACTTCAGCCGATCCTTCGTATTTTTTTAAAAGTATAATCTGTACCATTTTTGAAGGTAAACGCTTAATTGACATGCTTGATCACCAATTTGATCATGTCATCACTTCATCAACATATGAGATCGCTTGATAAATCATTTGTTTATCCAAGGTAATTGTTTCGTCAACTATTTTGATATTTAAATTGACCATACCTTTTTATGATAGAAATCCTAATAATAATTTCAAAGATATAAATACAGGATATAAAATTCTACATAATAATAGTTTAAAGTAATAATTCTAATCAAATTACAATGTTTCAAGTTTGGACAAGCGAATCCCTTTTTCCTATGAACATCTCAATAGCTAACCACATTCAGAATTCAATGATGGCATTGTCATTGCATTGGTACATTTGGGTGCCAGTCATGTCCAATTTGGTGAACTTCAATAATACATCCCACTATTCCTACTACAAAAAACATATAGCACATAGAGAGGAAAAAAAGAAGAAAATGAATACATATATCTTGTTTAATTAAGAATGACATAACATAAGAAAGAAAGTAAATACCTTTATTCATTAAATAGACATTTATCGACCTGGCAATCCCATTTTCACTCAAGCAACTTGTCCATGTACACAAAGTTACATAACATTCTCAAGACCTTGGGGAACATCAAATAGGCTATGGCCATTACCCTTGTAATATCTCTCCTATAGAGCTTAGTGTTGCAATCCATAATATACACCTCCCCTTTCTCTAATAGTCACACAATAGCAACCCAATGTTTGCCACCTATGTTCAAAACTCTGTAAACTTTCTTATATCCCACCATAGTTTTGCATATTTTAGTTTATTCTTATTTGCAAAATCTATTAGTGTTGGGTTAGCTTTCACTGCTTTAGTTAACTTCTCCAAATCAGCATTACTAGTATACCCATTGGTATCAACTTTCTTTGATTCAATTCCCTCAATAGTCCTCTCATGGAATAATTTTAGCAACTAAATAAATTGACAATAGACAAAAACTACATCTTAATCGTAGAATCCCAAATAATTTTGATATCTAACCTAGACAACAATTCGTCGATGTGTTGTATCAAAATAAATAACTTGTAAGCAAATTTAATATGACAAATACGTAATTGATTAAGTTATATAAGTGTATTACTTACTTTTGATTCAAGTCACTCCCCTTTACTCCATAGATTATGAAAAAGTGAGTTACTGATCCATCTCAATTTACTATAGACCATTTCGTCATCTAGACCTAATTTATACCACTCCAAAAAGACAAACAATTTTTTTGGATAATTTCCTTAAATAAATTTGGCTTTCTCAATAGAGGCACAACTGCATCCTCTTTCGTATCACCGCCCACTTTCTTCCCCTTTCCACCCTCGTGAGTGAAGGGATGCATGGCCACTCCTTTCTCCGCATCACTTTTCGCTTACATCTCCATCCCACACTCTTGAGTGAATGGAGATTTCGTGTAGTGAATTTTTTTTTCTTTGTGGTCTTTTTGGTCTACCAAGGCATAAGGCATGTCAATCCTTTCATCTTTCTTGTTCATCTTTTCTGATAAAAAAATTCTCAATATGAGAATTCCATCATTTATGCCTTTCAAGTTTTCAATTATTTCATTATTATAGGCATATGATGATGTGGACAAGCTCTTATTTCCTTACGATGGGCAGAAGTGACTCTCTCATTAATGCCTTTTAATTGTTCAATAATTTTATCATGATGGACACATGATGATGGTGGATAAGCCTTTACTTTCTTATGATGTGTAGAAGATTGTTGTAAGGTGGGAGATGGGCTATATGCATTTGTTGCTAAATCAACTTCTATGAATTCCACTTGTGACGATCTGGTAAACCTCATTATTTTAATTAGAAAGAATTATTTCTATTTTAGGAGGATTTCTTTTATTGTGAATCAATGTGCATTACATTACATACATTTGATAAAAAAAAAAATAAGACTTGTTATTTGCTTATTGGTATTATTGTTTTCCATATATTGAAAATTTAATTTTATATTTCTCCCTAGTCTCGAAAATAATAGGAAAATCATTTTTTTAAATCAATAAGTTTCCTAATCATATTCTTCTGTACAAGAATTTAGCAATTTCCTTTCTCTACAAAATTAGATTTTTCAGAAATATATTTTAGTCTTTAATAATTAATAATTACATATCCTAGACTATTATTTCTTGGAAAAATATAATTTTCAAAATTATAATTTAATTTCTTTTATTTTCGAATTTTGTTCAAAATGAATCATAAATTCCCCATAAATTAATAAAATTCCAAATAAAATTATAATTTTTGAATTTTAGAAATACAATAAATATTTCCTAAAAATTATATGTGTAATTTTTGAATTTTAATGAATTAAAAACCTTATTTTCGGATTTTAGTTAAAGAAAATTACAAACTTTAGATTTTATCATATTTTATGATATTTTGCAAGAAAATCTTCCCTAATACACCATTAATAATTATTTTTGCATGGTTCTCACTTACCCAGCTTATGAGTCATATAGTAGCATTACACCAAAGGCTAAATTAGTCTTCCACATAAGGGGCAAGTTGGAAGAATTCATTTAATACATTAACTTAGGTGTAAAATGGCAATAATGAAGAAAATGACCTTAATAATAAACTAATTCATTTCTTCCTCTTATTTCTATAAACAAGACCAAAATTCCACCCTCTTCTTCCGCCTAAAAACTGGCCACAACACACACTTACACACGCTATTCTAAATTTTCTTCCAAACTCCCTAATTTCCTACTCTTTTTACCCCACATTACACTACACCCAAAAAAAAAAGAGAAAGAAGGTAGAAACCTTACTTGAATTACATAAGTAGAGGGTTTTCTTGTTTCTTGAAGTAGGATAATCCTACTAAAGGCAAGCTTCCACACTCATGAGCCAAAGCTTTGCTAAAATCAAGCTTTAATGCTCTTAGGTGAGAGCTTTTGCCAAACATGCTCCCATGTTTCATCTAGGAGTTATTTTGATTTTAGCATGAATTTACTTGTTGATATGTTATGTGCTTCATGTGCAAGTTGTCTTTTGAATGGCAAAGCGTGTGTTGGTTCTTTGATTTCAAGGGATTATGCTAGTTTATCCACTCACTTTATGGTTATTTTGAACTCATGAAAGTAGTTTCACTACTTAGTATATCTCTAGTAAAAATTATGTGTTAGCCTATGATCTAGTAAGGATTATGTGAATTTGATGAAGTTTTATGTGCCTAGATGTTCATAAAATATACTATACTACTAATTTTATGTTAAACTATGTTCATTTTATGAAAAGCATGAAGTTGGTAAAATAATATGTTCTATGAAAAGTAATAGTCTTGACAAACTATACTATTTTCCATGACAATACATTTTTATGTTTTTATGTACATATATATCATACGTATACATATATATATATAGATATACTTATATATATGTGTATATATATAATACATACATATTTATGTAAGGATATGTTTTGAAAGAACTATAAATCATATGTACTTATATATATATATATAGTACGTGCGTGTATATATATATAAAATATTTATTGTGTCATTATGTGGTTAATCTAAGTACTAAGTATTAAGTAACATATAATTACATATATATATATATGTTACACGTATATGGATGTATGAATTTATATATTATAGTTTACTATATTTTAAGTAAACTATATATATGGATAAGTGTTACTTATATATCTATTGATATCCATATATTTATGTTAATTATATTTTGACAAAATATCTAAATATATAAGTGTTATACTTGAATTTTAAGGAAAACATATATAAATATGTATGTGTGCGTTGTCGTGTGTATATGTATATATACATACCTTTATGTTTTGGTTATATTTTAGTCTAAACTTCATATATACATAATTCTATGTATATTAAATAAGTTTATGAAATATTATCTTCTACTATTTTATTTTATATTCATGATATTCTTTTCTAAGATGTTAGAATAACATGTTCAATTACGGAAGCAAGACTTCCAAGATTATGCTATGCGTATAAATTGTGCTTTTGTGAATGGGCCCAATATAGATATCGGAATGGTTGGGTGAGTTCCGCCGGGACATATACCAATGGGTTAGCCGGCTGTAAGAGTTCTCACTCCTTCCATCTCCTAATCCCCCCTTATGTAGACGGAGTACTCTATATAAAAGAGCGAGTCATAGGAAAATCTGGTGTAACACCCAGGGTACGACCACTGGAGAAGAAGTCAGGCGGGAGTAATGGGCGGATTATATATATCGGCCTGGATAGTCATAAGGGCCACTGTTAGGTGACGAGAAAGGTTTGGAATGAGAAACTATGTCTACTCAACTATATGTTGATTGTGTGCCTGTAACATGTTTTAGACAAACCTGAGGCTAGCTTTAACGAGGCCGAGGAGGAGGAACAATTTGAAGCTTTTTATTAGAAAGATAGCTGCTAGTTTCCGCTGTGTACTTGTTGCTTTTGCGAATTCGGTCTTATGTATGTTGTAACTAAATAATTATCTAGAGTTTTGCACATGATGCATCATTACTCTACTAAGCTTTTGATATTATGATTTTCTTTGAAGTTTATTTTCTATTACATGCTTTATTTGTAAATTATAACAAGCATGGGTTACTGAGGTCGTTATGCCCCTTCTACATTAGCACACTCATGCTTGAACTCAATCACGTCGACATCATGATCAGACAAGACCTCAACATTGTAACCACTACAAGTCTTGAGTGAGCTAGTCAATTATATCATTAGGAACTTCTTCTAGATCTTCAAACGAGCTCATGTATGGCTCTTTGAACTCTTTCCTTGTCTGGCTCGGGAATAGATGCACGATCACCTGAAATTCGAACTTCCACATATTAAGTTATGCTGAATAATTTAGTTGAATTATTGTCATTCATTAATTTGGTTAGGTTTGATAGGTAAGATTTAAATATGTTAGGTGATAGATAGTTAAAGATGTTAGGTGGTTGTCTAAGTCTTCGTGCTATAAATCCCACAATTTTAGCTGAATAAAATTCATTCAGAAATGTTTATTTTTGTTTCACAACATGGCATATGGGCCATTTTTTAGGTTCTTGTTCTAGTTTAAGAAAAGGAAAAGGTATGTTTGTGGGTAACTGGTTGAGTAAGCATTTTACATCACCACAACCATAGAAAGGAGCACAATGCAATTTTCAATCGAACGATGCATCTCCAAAGAGACGACAAGCGCATGAAATCCACCCGCCGGTTGAATTTTTTTTGTTAGTCTCAAAGTATTAGGAATATGTGCCCTAAAATCCAATTTGAATAATAATATTGTATTATTTTATTTATTTATGAAATTCAATCTGTTGCAAGTTATGTGTATTTACAATTATGCCATTAGATGGACATAATATTTAATGATGCATGGTTGTAATTTAAATGAAAGTGTTGTTTCATGGAAATACTTAAATTACTAAAGCCATACATTATTGTTTGAGTTCGTAGTCGGTGATAAGAGTATTTTCTTCTTAGCTACTAAGACTGTAATATGCTATAAATGATGATTTGTCTCTAATCATGGGAATTTTGATAGTTATAGCATGTTGATGTTCACCAATGAGATTGGAACACTGAACTGGACCATGTGAATTATTTATTTTGAACTACTATCTAAAATGAATAATTCATATGCATTGGCTCTAAATCTTGAAAATATTAGGACTTTGGGCATGTAGTGTTAATCACTTTAATGTACTTGGAAATGAAGTCGTGAGTGGCTAACATACTTTGTACATTAGGTGATTGCATGAAATGTGCTAAATAAGAATATTTGATGAAATCTATAAATCTTTTAAAGATATAGATATCCCCTAAGTTGATTTGCAAAGTTCAAACTAGTTCTAAATCTTTGGCCAAAGTATTTCGAGTGAACTGTCACTGAAATTATATGAAAATGTGATTTTCACGTGGAATTTTTGAACAAAGGCAAATTGGGAATTTAGAATGAAATGGGAAAATAAATTTGATAGTAGTTTAATTTTATTTTTCACGGATATCTTACAGAGGAGTTAAATGCGAATACTTGTTACATTGTGAACTCGTAAATAATTTAATTAATTTTAGAGTGCAACAATATTTATTTAGTGGAATTAAATATTGTTAAATGGTATTCAAATATTATCATGAGATGATAATTAGATTTGACCCATTTGGAGTTAAAATGAATTTTCCCTAAGGTCCCTTCGTAACCCTCTAATTATAACCATCTGAAAAATATTCCATGACACACCAAAATGAAATAATTCTTTGATATTCCATGACTTGGAGAATTTAAAGAATAGAGTTGCTTTAGTAAAAATTTCTTTTATAAGAAATTTTGTTTTATAGTCAAATATTTTTATTGATTTCAAAGCCCACACTCCAGAGTTAGTGGGGGATTGCGAACAAGATCTTGGTGGTCAAACGAATTGATTATCCTGGGCTTTGTAAGGAATTAATAGGAGATGTTTTCTCAGTCAATACGCATCCCTGCACGGTTAGTTTGTTCTAATGCTGACGTTGATATATTTTATGTTTTCTAGTATTATGCAATAGGAGTTGTTTAATTAATTATTATTGATTTCCAAAATATGTGTTTTTTATTTAAATTTTAATGTCATGCATGCACGTATAAGGGCTCGGTCTTTTATTTTCCGTTGTGTTTATTAATTTTGGGATTAATTTTGATAATTTTCCCAACACCAAGCTCTGACACATGTGATGGTCTTTGGACCTCCATTTTTTGGTGGTAATGCACCTATCTGAGGTTCCAGATCCACTACATTGTTGGTTTTTGAGATATGGTGTTTTGTCCCAAATTGTCTTTTCAAATATGTCCCAAATCTGAGGTTCCAGATATCGTATTGTACCAAGAAAAGCGAAAAATGTAAAATAAAAACTAGGGTTGACATCCACAAAGGTCAACAATCTAGATAATAGTCAAAGGTCAGCAGCTAGTCAGCAGACAATCAACATCTAATCTGCTAGAATCAGCACGCAGTCAGCCTATCCAGTCAACAAATAGTCAACCACCCAGTCAAAGGTCAATAGTCTGGTCAAAAGCCAAGTCAGCACTAACTCAACACTACACCTTTCATATTGGGTTAATTTTCACATTACTTTAAATAGCCAATGATAAGAAAACAATGAATCCTTTAAATGACAATCCATCTCTACAAATTAGTCTTGTAAACCTAGATGGAACTAATTATCTTGTATGGCCAAGATCTTGCCTTTTGTTCGTCAAAACTAAAGGATTGGAAGGATATGTTAATGGAGATAAAAAGAAGCGCAATTCTAGTACATTCAATAAATGGGAATTCTTTTGTAATGGCTAATTAACTCTATGCAGCTACAATTCTTTTACAGAATGTGTGTTTTTTGTTCTGTAATGCTTTGGGAGAAAATATTTTGAAATAATATATGTTGATAATGGGAACACAAGATCAAAGTAACTGTGGTTTTGGTACTTAAATAATAATTCTGAAGCCCTAACTCCTACTCTCACAATCGCAAATCGTCCATCTTCTCCAACGCTAACGATGAATGACCCCTTGACTCAAGCAATCTGCAAAGCTTTGATTTCAAAGATGAGAGGAGTGAAACTGCCTACTCTCCGTCTTCTCTAGTCTTGTCGGCTGATATAATTCTCTCTCTCTCTCTCTCTCTCTCTCTCTCTCCCTCCCTCCCTCCTGCCCCCTACTCTTTCTCTATCTATCCTTGAATGTTTGATGGGTTTCTCAAAATATTTTGTCATGACTGGGTGTGTTGTCAATTGCTCCTTTTTTTGGTTGATATATTTCTAGTACCACTCTATTCTTTTCTGGTTTGATCTCTTGATTATATATAATTTTGATTTTGTATACTCAAATAGATAGTGCGTTTAGTTGAGCATGATAATTTTAGTGATTATAAACTTTATGGGTGTGCTAATTTGAGAGATCAATCGATAGAGAGAGAGGGAGAGAGCAGAGAGAGAGGAAAGATTAGAATGGGAGGACAGATGAGAGAGAGAGAAAGAGACATCGATAGATATAGAGGAAAGGTTAATCAAGAAAACCATAGAGGAGGTGAGATGAAGAAGAAAAGAGAAGAGAAGACGAGAAAAGAAAATAAAAGAAATATAATTTACCAAAAATAATAATAAAGTAACAATAATTACTATGTTGTTTAAAATTTTAAAAAATATTTATATTCTATTGCATTTTTACTATGAAATCTAAAATTTTTATTTTGTATAAATTGACAAAATTTCGTTAATTGATAATATTAATCACTAAAGTATTAAAGTATGTATTTAATGTATAATAAGATACTCTTTAAACACAAATTTTATTTCCCCAAAAGAACCAAAGCAGTTCCACCGGAACACATTTTATAATATTCATTTTGATATCATTTTTCAGAATAACCATCAAACGTGCTTTTGTGTTTTCAAAAATCTAAAAATGCATTATATAGAAGTATGTTTGAAAATTGTTTTGCAGTTAAATCAGAACAAAAACAATCGTAACGACCCCTAAAATATGTTTAATTGTGGAGCCGATAACTTATGTCCCTCTTTGTTATGTAGAAATAATAAAAATAAGAACCTTTATATTAATTAGTTTAACTAGCATTAAAAAATATAAATATAAAATAAAGTAACTCGCTACTCAAACAAACTAAGAACCTTTATATTAATTTGTTTAAGCAATGACAAATATGTGATGTGTATTTCATTATTTAAATTGGAAAAATGACAGACCATGTGATGTCCATTGGTTCGAGTTCCATAAAAACTTATACACATACATAAACAAGTTAAAATAGACATCGTTATAATAACAATCATAGCAATCTCATTTTGTTACAACAAAACCATTATAATAGAGCCTCTCAAATCTTTTACTCAACTTGTAACCAAGTCACTCTTCTCCGCTAGGATCTTCTTATACGATTAGGGCCTACTATGCTTCTGTTGTGCAACTCAAATATAATTGTACGTAAAAGGCATCAGCATGATAACTGAGTAGGAGGCTCAACCTAGCAGCATAAGGTGCATATGTGTGTGTGGCTCAAGTGTACTTAGTCACATAATCACATAATATATCATATAATATATCACATAATAAACTCTTAATTTAACATGCTTAGAAGCATAATACACATGAATCTTAGTAAACACTATGGCTTATGAAGATAAGTAAAACTCCTACCTTAGCTAGTTAGGTCTCACCCAGATATTGGATTGACCACATCAACTTGATAACCGCCTTCTTGTGCCAAGACCGGTTGCGTGTAGTTTTTAGAGTTTTTTTTGTAATTGTGTGACCATGCATATGGTTATGTTTGTGAGCGTGTGTTGGATTTCTAAAATGCGGGGGAGGTCCCCTACGTATAGATGTTTGCTCAAGACGTAACTATTACTTTATTAGCAAATCCTTACTCATTTTCAAGACAATTGTTGTGGCAAGTTTTTAGGTCATCTAAGTGTACAAATCCAATATTGATAAGGGTTGAGGTGTCAAGAATCTTATCTTTTTCATATCTAATTATGTGTTTTGTGCAAAAAAAAAAAAAATAGTTTATCTTGTTTTCAAAATTACAAATATCCCCTCAAGATTTATGGTCCAAAAATATTGATAGAAATGTTCAAAAAATTGCTTTTTTGCTACAATAGTGGTCAGCTAAGGCACTAAGAGATGTGCCTTGTCAAACCAAACAAAATCCATCAATCAATTTTGTTAGTCCATCAACTTTCTCATAATAATTTCACTTTATACTGCCACCGCACATTACTATATATAATCCAATACCATCACTGCTTTTTTTTTTTTGTTGATTTCATGTTAATCCCATCTAAAACCCACAGTATAGGAAAACCGCCAGAGTGTGTCTGGGGGAATTCCGGCAAAATAAGACAAATGCTTTCTGCCGGAATACCACCGAACACGGTGGCACCAAGATTGGCGCGAGAAGCTCCAGGGGATATCCGGTGGAATATTCCGCCGGATAATAAAATTTTTAAAACAAATAAAGTCCAGCGAAAATTCGGTTGATTTTTCCGTTGGAAATGTTCATGCGGAAAAAATCTGTCGGAATTCCGCTAGACAAATGGTCAAATTTTGACTGTTACTCTCCGGCAGAAATATCCACTAGAATTCTGCTAGAGTCGATTTAAAAAATTCCAATGGAATACTAGCGGATTATTCCGTGGGAGAGATTTTGAATTTTTTCTAACTATTTCGATGGAATTGAAGGGGAAATTCCCCCGCAATTGTTTCTGAATTTTTTTAAAAAAATATTTTTGGGGGAAATTTCCCCCTGATTTTTTTTTGAATTTAATTTTTTTAAAACCGATTTTGTGGAAAAACTAGGGGAAACACGGGAAATGTTTCCCCAGGTTTTCCCCCCATTTTCCCCCTAAACCCCTTCCCCCTCTTTCTTTTCCTCCACTTTCCTTCGCATTCCAGCTGAATATTCCCCGATTTTCCCCTAGAATATTCAAAGGGAATTATCCGTCGGCTTTGGCCGAAATTTTGCCGGACACGATTCCGACGAAATTCCGGCAGACTCGGGTGAATTACAATAGAATTGCGCATTTCGGGGGTGTTTTTTTCTGGCAGAACAAATTCTGCTCGAATTCTGACAAAAATTACCCTGAACATTCCGCTGGAAAATGCGATTTTTCCGATAGTGCCAGCTGAAAATACAAAAAGTACAACTTGTAATTTGCATCTCGCCATAATGAAACATGGATTTTATTAAGCTGATACATATATACCTTAGGGGGTATTTCTACTTTTTAAAACTATATGAACTAATTTTTTATTACACTATTTCTCAAAAGGTGTACATGTAATTTGCCCTAACTTCAGTTACAAGGCATATAATAATTCACTAGTTCCTTCGCTATTTTATCAAAAAATATATATTAATGCTTCGTTTATTGTTTTTTGAGAAATAAGAAATCCATTTATGCTTTTTTGATAAAATATTTACATAAAATTACAAAAAGTTGAAAAAAATTCATATTTTTCCATTAAGTAAATGTGGTTGACTTTTTCTTCTACTCATCGCATTTGAAAAGTTTCAATTTATTCTCGTGAATTTGAAGTAATTTTATTACAAATTATTATAAATTATTATAAAAATGTAAAAAATAAATAAATAAAAATGTGATCAAGGTCACACCTCTGAAAAGGGTTTTTAAAATAAATAGTCAAAGTCCATGTATCTTCAAATTTTTTTACGAAAGAGTAAGGACAAACTGCAATAATATGAAAGATAACCTCAGAAAAAAGTCTAAGGTTATATATTTTTTTAACTTGTGATACATAATATGTATTGTGACTAATTAATTTGAGTAATAACAAGAATCATTTACTCTAAATCAAGAAGATCGGTTTGTTTTTATATTAAATATTTTAATTTACATGATATATAACAATAGTGAATCTATTTAACTGATCACTTCACTATAAATCTATTATTAATTTTTTATTTTTCTACGAAAGGATGTATTAGTTTTCATAGTTCCTTTTTGAAAGAAAAGCATAATTCTTCTCTACCCTTATAGTGAACAACACACGGAAATTGATGAAAATCTTAGTTTTGACAACTAAAATTGATTATATTATGAGGACACAAATGTTGTTTTGTTGATAGGTAAATCAAATTATGTTTAATAGATTTTAATAGGAGAAATTAAAAATGAATAGATAAGACACTACTAGAAAAGTGATGATTTGTGATGGAATTTACGACTGATTTTTGCTAAAAATTGGTCGCAAAACGCTTTCGCCAGTGCATTTGCGATTGACTGGGTTCAGTGGCAAAAAATCGAGTCGCAAAATTTGATACCAAGTTTGCAACCGATTATCTTTGTGACCATTATCTATTCAACCTATTTTCCGACCGAAATGGGCAAGTCTCAAAAGATCCTGACGTGGAACGTGGGTGACGATGTTTACAACCGACTAGGTTGGTTACAAATTTGGTAATTTTTTTTATTTTAATATTTTCGACCAATAGCGCCGGTCGCAAATTTCGTTGCTAAAAGAAAAAAAAAGGTGTGGCCACATACCACACCTACCCCCCAACCGCTCACCAACCCCCACTGGAACTCGGGCGGAGGTAAATTTTTTTTTTTTCAGTATTTTTGACCAACCGTGTTGGTCTCAAATTTCATCGCTAAAAGAAAAAGGAAAAAAAAAAAAGGTCTGGTCACATACCAAATCCACCCCCAAGCCGCCCTCCAACCCAACTGAAAAAGATCATTTTTTTGGCGTCCAACAAGATTTGAACCCTCGACATAAAGGTTGTAAGATGAACCATATAGCCATTGCGCAACTTGAGATTTTTGTGTATAAAATTGTTTTTTTTATACTAAATATATATTTACTCTGTATTTTAAAATTAAATTATTTAAATAAATTTAATTAATTTTACCAATTTCTATTAATTTTTATAATTTATTATCCAGTTATTTTTTTAAATTAAAAACATTTACCTTTGACTTTATCAAAATTAATACCTTAAAAGCATTTATTTAAACAATTTCAAATACTAATTTTATTTCCCTTTTGAGTAAAATGAATAATAACACTCAATCAATTTAAATATATAAGTCAAATATTTGAATTTATTTTATTGAAATTAGTTATAATCAAACTTACATTAATATCAGTAGGCATCTCAAAGTATGTATTCTACAAACTATGAATTTTATTAATAAATTAACTGTGTACTAGATATAGTAAGTATACTATTGAATAACTACCTTGATCTATCAATACAATGTTGCCTTTTTTTTTTCATATTATCTCTATTCCAATTCAACATTGTTTCTTTTTTTTTTTTCATTTTTCATTCCCAATATGTTCTCTTGCGTTTATCTCATATCACACTATTTAATATTTTTTTTAGTTATCATATTAAATTATTTTTGTATTAATCATATAATTTAGTTGTATCTAGATATATTCTAGTTAGCATACTAAACACAAATAATGAACATTAAGAGTTGTCAGTTAATAATGTGGAGCAAGTAAACCTACACAAATAGTATCAAATAATTGCAACTTTCACAATAGGTAGCAAGTACTTTCATGTACTAGACTATTTAATATTAAACTACTATCAAACCTACCTTATTATTAACTATTCTTACTTGAAAGTGCACAAGAAACAATCTTTTAAATGCTGGTGCAGTTAATCATATAGGTATAGCACCACAAGAATATCTAAATTTAGGAATCATTAACGATGGTCACTAAAAATTTAAAAATAGTTGCTAAAATCTATAGCAACCAAAATAGAGTTGGTCACCATTGATCACAACGGGGTAGTTACTAAAAGTGCTTAGTGATGAGTTATTAAATTGGTCACTATAGATGCATGTTAGGACAATCTAATAACGGTTAATGTTAGAGATGGAATTATTAGCAGCAACTTTTGTACTTGCTAATATAAAATACAGTGGTCACTATAGCGTTAACATTATTGTTATAGTTAGGCATATAGTGACTACAGTCTATTTATTGGAAAAAAGTATTTCTTTAGCAACCAAGCCATTAGTTGCAATAATTTTTATATGGTTGCAACAATTCGTATATTTAACAAGCTTTAGCAATCATATTGTGACCATATATTGCCACCGAAAAAATTGATTGGTCATGCCTCAGGGTAGCTGAGTGTAATAATCTCATTTTTATAGTTAAATATATTGCATTAGATAAATGTCAAAGCCTTACAAGTGATACATACATAATCCCTTAAGCAAGGACAACGAAAACACTATAATAACGAGTCTTCAAAGGACCAACAATAGACGTGAAACTTGTTAACATTGCAATTCAGAAACATGATGATTTGCAAAGCCATGAGCGTGTGTAAGTCGAACTATCTCTTAGCATGGACAAGATAGGGTCAAGTGTTCTCCGATGCTTCCAAACAAGCTAGAAGTAAAATCAAAGGAATAAACCATGTTCATGTGTAAGAAATGGATCCCTACACCCATCTGTGCTTAGTTGCCTTTCATCAGGCTCTACTTGTAACCATTATGAGAACAAGTGACCAAAACCTAATTACACCAAATAGACCAGCAACACAAACAAATATAGAGGGAATAAAGCACAAAACTAAACTAAAACTACATAAGATGAAAAATAACAACAAAAACTATAAAATAAAAAAAAACCAAGAGGGACACTTTTTGCTCCAAGACTGGATCAAACAACATGATATTTCTTGAATCAAATCCTAGAGGACAAAACCTCCTCTTCTCCTATAAATGAAGCTTGGCTAAGTGGAGATGACAAGGAAACACAACATAAAAGCTGTGACGACCCGGTAACCCTTAATATTTAAATAATTGATTTAAAATCTTTTGCTTCTTGGAAATGTTATTATTACTTGTTGTTTTCAAATTTTAGTCTGCTTTTGAGATTAACTTACAATTTGAACGGTAAAGTGCTAATTTTCGATATTCGATTACCAGTCTTGGAAAATTCATCTGTTAAATACTTATGCTTTTTTCAAAATAATATAAATAATTATTCTAGAATTTTATGCATGGAGAAGATCAATTTTGAATAAATTACATGATTTTTCAAATTTTAGAAGAATTAGACATTCTAACACAATTTTCGAAATTCTAAGTCCTAAATCGCAATTTTCAAATGTATAACTAAAACATTTTTAATTTCTGAGAATTATACATATAATTTCAGATTTATAAACATTAAATTTCATAATTTTGGAATTTTTCTAAATTAATTATGAATTTTCGGATTTTATGCCCAAAAATCCTAATTTTATGCTCTAAAACCCTAATTTTTAGTTTTTACAAAAATAATAAGTACAAATTCGAATTTTTAATGAAATAAAGATATGATTTCAGATTTTATAAGATGAGGACAATCAAAATCTGATTTTATCAGATTTTATTTGATTTTGTGTTAATATTTTATTAAAATATCCTACACTAATACAAGATGAATTTCTTCTAGAAATTGTGCACTTGTGTGGTCTTCCATTCATCTACATTCATGACTCATGGATTAGGGTTACACCAAGGCTAGTAACAGATGAGGGAGGTGGAATTTCATTTAATTTGGCATTTAATTTTATGCCTAGTTGGGAGATTTGCATTAAATGAAAAGATTTGCATTTATTAAACTTGGTCCCCAAGTCTTGCCTTCTACCTTCATTCTCCACTATAAATAGGACCTCCCACACACTTCCCCACCCCAAAAACGTCCACACACATACACACACTATACTCTCTCTAGTTTCTTCCACAAACACACAAGTCCCGCCTAAAAACACACCCCCACACTTATTCTACTCTCAACACCAAAAACACTTCCTATGTATAGCCTATCTTCCACCCACATATATGTACACACAAGCCCTTCTATTTTCATCCATATATACCTAAGAACCTTCCATATAGCCCTTTATAAACCCTCTTTTTTTTCTAAAACCATTTGAAGGTAGGATTATTAGCTTTCTCATAAGTAGTTTAGGCAACATGATCTAAGTTTATTTTCATAAGCAAGGCTTTAACTTGGGTTTACCCAAATAATGAGCAATTGCCTATGTTCACATTTTTAAGATTCTATGCCTTACATTATTTGCTATGCATGTTAATATCATGATAGTTGTTCTCATGTTGTTATGCTTTCATAAAGATATATGCATGAACATGATATGTTATTTATGCTCTTTATGATCTGTGTTATGAGAAATTATTTCTCAATTGTGTGTTGGGCCCAAAATATTGCGGAATGGATGTGGCTGAGTTCCGCCGGGACATTCTATCGGAGATGCCGGTAATAAGTGTTCCAGCCCTCCATCTCCTAATCCCTCCTCATATGGACGGAGTGTTCCATGTGAGAGTGGGTCGTAGGAATTCGGCATATGCCCAGGATATGACCACTGGTGTGACTCGGTTGGGATTGGTGGAATCGCGGAGTAACTCGGTTGGATAATTGATTGATTGATCGTGGTGGGAGTTACAAGGTATTACGTCACTATATGTGACGAACATGAAGTATTATGTGATCTTACATGTTTTTGTGCAATGTTCACACACCTGCACCTTATGTGATTGTATAATAGTTCTACTCAACCGTTGTGTTCACACGTTTTATGAATATTCTTTTAGGCAAGGATGTTAGACCAGAGTGCGCAGCGGAAGACCACCAGGCATTACGACGTTTTAGAGTTACTCTTTTTTATTATTTTATAAAATGTAACTTTTGTACTTTGGAAATATATTTATGTAAATTATTTATTGTCATAAAATAAAAGGGTATTTTTCCGGGTCGTGACAAAAGCAAACCTAACAAAGGCAACACAAAGTAAACTAAAGAAACCAATAAAAATAAAAAACACCCCAAATCTTGTTAAAGGGAACATCTAGAAATTAAAATACCATATTTGGAGCAAATCCAGAGAGACAAAAGGCTCCCCTTACATAAAGGAAGCAAATCAAGATATTAATTTAAGCATCCAAAGTTGGAAGGCCATTAATGGCTTCCTTCGAGTGAGATTGGTTTTTAGCAAAGAATAAGCTTGCTACCTGTTGGAAAATAACGCATTAAAAGGTGTTGATCGATTACCTTTTGTGGAAGCTTTAATAATTGACACTAGATCAACGTCTTAATCTACGAGCCCTTTTGCCACGTACGAATGAGATTCCTTTCCTTTTCCCTACTAAATCACTACTAGAGTAATTCACTTTTCTACACCCCTTAAACTCTTGGAATATTTATGGTGATTCTCCAAGAGAATAACAAAGAGAGACTATTTACCACAAGAAAGAGAATATATGGAGAGAGATATTCGTCTAGAATAAAATGATTAATTTCCACTAAGGAGGTCCCTATTTATAGGCACCCCAAGTGGTAGAGTCCTTCTCATAGGAATCCAAATAGATATGATCACGTCAATAGTGTCCATCCATAACAAATATAGATGCACACAAAAGATTGGTGATTATCTACACTAACTAATCAGTTAAATTAAACTAATCAGTTACATTGCCAATTGAGTGGTCGGATAGTAGAAAGTACAAAGCAGGTAATACTTCTTGATTGACAAGAGTTGAGCCTAAAGGGAAGATTTTTGGTGCATAGGTTGAGTACAAGGTGTCCATGGTGATAAATCATGGGAAGGATGAAAGTCGGTGAGAGATTTCAACCCCATTTATTCGAGAAAACCTAGGAGCATTGAATAGGGATAGAGATCCATAGATATCCAAATTTATTTATTTATTTTGGAGAAAGAAGAGCTTATTTTGGGAAGATCTAGAACAAATCAAGATGATTGATTTTTGCCGCTACAAGGGTGGCAGAGCCATAATAGGGCGCACTATTCTCTTTTAGAGAGAGAAGGTGTAAAGAAAAAAGTAGTTCGCAAGAAATCTAAGCAATCCATTTTACTTCCATAGTAGGCAAAATGTCATAGTGTAAGGCTTTCAAGTTTGGTACGTTTTTCAATGTATTCATAAAGTTCGCTATTAATAAAGTCTCCACGAGGTAAGCTTGATGAGATTGGGTGGCAACTCAGGAGATTCCATTTGCAAATCGAACCGTTCTGGCTTTTGTCAAGTTTATTGTTCTAGCTGCATCAACATGCTTTCCCATAACATAATGAACGATCTCAAATTTCTACGACATTGGCTCTCCAACGCATAACATGTAATGCCCTTTACTTCCTACTATTTTAGAATTTATTATATATTATGTTTCATGCAATATGTTAAAAACTATTATATATAGTTTAATGTTTTATGCAATTATTATGTGACTCTTATTTTATATGTGAATTATGTGTGCTTTCATGATTAAATATGTATTTGCTCTATATGCATTTTAGCAATATGATTATTTCCTTACTCCATTATTATTATTATTATTATTATTATTTGAACTCTTCACTTAATAGCTATATTTTATATATATATATATATATATATGTACATGTGTGTGTATATATATATACAACTACTATTATATATATAGATATGTGTGTGTGCTTAATACTTATATAGATATATAAATACGCACATATACATACCTATATCTATAAGAGGTAAATTACATACACATGTATATATATGATACTTATTCAAAACTAAGAAAAATATATATATATATAAATTCGTACATATATATATACTTACTTACACAAATAGATTAAATTAATACACATGTTTTAAATGTCATTGTCTTATTAAATGAACTCATACACCAAGGCTACTAGATAAATCAAGAATATATACACTTGTATTAATCTTGCTAAACTTAGCTAACAATTGTAGGGATAATATTAAAAGAAGACATACATGTTATCATCATATTAACTTAGACTAACACATAACCTAATTTAGGATACAACTCATGTTACTTAGGGTGACAATTGTATAAATTACAACCGCATTTAGGTATGAACAGATTTAATGTTAAGATTAGTTGGAAGATAACAAGATAAGATCTAATAAAATAATCTTGTTTCTTGGCTAACCACTATAAATAGGGGGGAGGGGTTGCTCACATTTTATCAGCCCCACACAACACACAAATCCCGCCTAAAACACACACCCCACACTCACCTAACTCTAAACATACAAAATACTCTATATTTATAAAATATCTCCTACCCATATATATATATATATATAAACCTTTCTTTTTACCAACATATATACCTAATAAGCCCTCTATATACTCTCTTTTTCCCTAAAAATATTTGAAAAGGTAGAATTATTATCTTTCTCAGAAGTAGTTTCCGCAAAATAGTCTTAAATTATTTTCATAAACAAGGTTGTAATTTGGAATTTACCAAATAATGGTAAAAATACCAAGTAATTGCCTATGTTCACATTTTAAGATTTTATGCATCAAATTATTTGCTATACATGTGAATATCATGATAATTATTTTCGTGTTATTATGCTTTCATAACGATATATGCATGAACATGATATGTTTATTTATACTTTAATAAGATCTATTTGTTATGAGAATGTTATTTAACAAATATGTGTTGGGCCCAAAATATTTTGAAATGGATGTGGCTGAGTTCCGCCAGGATATTCTATTGGAAATGCCGGTATTAAGTGTTCCAGCCCTCCATCTCCTAATCCCTCCTCATATGGACAAAGTGTTCCATGTGAGAGTAAGTTGTAGGCTTCGACATACAGCCGGGTTATGACTATTGGTGTGACTCGGTTGGGATTGGTGGAGTCGAGGAGTGACTCGGTTGGATTATTAATTGTTTGATCATGGTGGGAGTTATAAGGAATTATGTCCTATATGTGATGAACAGGGAGTACTATATGATTTTAAATGTTTATGTGCAATTTTCACACACTTGCACCTTATGTAATTGAGTAATGGTTCTACTCAACCATCGTGTTGATACATTTTATGAACATTTTTTTAGGCAAAGATGATATATCAGAGTATGTAGCGGAAGACCACCGGGCATTGCGACACTTTTATAGTTACTTTTGTATTATTTTTAAATTGTAACTTTTGTATTTTTGTAAAATTTTTTATGTAAATTATTTATTGTAATAAAATATGAAGGGTATTTTTCGGGTCGCGACATAACATGTCCATGGTTATAGCTGTTATTGCATTCAAAATTAATTTCCACGTGTTGATTTAATTTGAGCAAAACTCTAGGATTGAATGCTCCTCCAATTAGGATAGTAAGCATTTGGGTATTTGGTGACTGAACTTGGACTAATTGTATGACGTAATAATCTCATTCAAGAACTTATGTTAGAATTGGTAGGAGAAGATGTCTTAGTTGTTTCATCTCTAAAATTATAATAGTAGCTAATAGATCGTTGCATTCTTCAGAAGGTGATCCACCATCGACATATTTTTTTTATTCTTTATGCTGAGGGATTATCTTCTTTAATTCAAGAAAAAGTATCCCACAGTTTGTTGCATGGTTGTAATGTGGCTCGAGGGGCTACAATAGTTCCTATTTATTTATTTATTTATTTTTTTTTGGAAAACCTGGCTCGTGCCCGCCGGAGGGTTTTCTATGGGGACCCCACCCCTTTATTAAATAAAAAAGGAAATTACAATGAAAAATTAGAAAAATACATAAGTAAGCAAATAGAAAAATCTAAGTGTCTAAGAAAACATAAATGAGGAGTACTACTCCTTTTACAATAATTAGAGTGAAAATAAGGCCTAAAAAATGAAACTATAAAATGAATGTTCATGTGTATCGCCCGTCCAATGTGGAGCATCAATGAGCCCCATTCTCGTTGCTTGGTCCACATAAATATTCCAGCCCATATAGTATCATGCTTTCGGCCGAAACACAAGAAATCATGAAAAGCCCATAACTGATGTAAATTCTCCACTTGAGCTGCATGTAAAAGCCATAGATCTTGGCCCACTCTTACCTCTTTAACAACAACGAACAGTGCCAGCACAGATGCAGCAATTCTCAAGCCCAGCAATCTGCCTAATCCCTTACACATGTATCCAATAATTGGGATTTGCGAAGCCCAATAGACAATTCCCCCAAAAACACTCCAAAAGCAATAGAAGTTTATTCTCCATCCGAAATAGCCATAAAAAGTAGAGGAATCCAGAATTCTATTGTGAAGCTTCCTCAAAATCTGCCCCTTCAATAGGTTTCGAAAATTACAAAAACCCCCCTGCATCAAAACAGAATCGAACAGCAGCAATAGTAGCGAAAAAATAACTACCAATCCTGCACTCCCTTAGCCCGTTCTCATGTGCAGCAGCTGTGTAAAAATGATCCACAGCTGCTGCAACGAAATTAAAGCAGATATGCCCATCAACAGCATTATCAGGTATAACCAATGCCAACAATGATGCACCAAGCATCTTCAAACTCTGACCCCTCAACAGAATTCTAAAATTACAACAACCCCCCTGTATCAAGACATAACAGAGCAACAACAGCAGCAGGTAGCTGAAGCAAAACCTCTGTCCTCTAAACAGGTATTGAAAATTACAGAACCCCCCCTGGCAGGTTGCAAACTTACACATGCAGCAACAACAGCCCATGATCCCAAACAGTAGCAGCAAAAAAACACATGCTCTAACAGTCTGATAACATATTTCCATGTAGATATGATAAAACCCCCTGGTAAACAGTAAGGGAACCTGCTGACACCAAATAATTTGCAACAACCCAAGCCCAAGTTGAAATCTGGGTAGCAGTTTTTTTTTTTTTTTTTTGAAAACCCTAATCAGAGGATCGAACTATTGTTGATTTATTGCATTTGTATGAAGTAGCCTTGGGGTAGGTTATTAATTACCAAATATTTACAGTCTTTTTTAGCTACAATGTTGCTGTAGCGGATCGAGCAAATATCTAATCTATTCTACATATTTTTGATGCAGCTTCCCGTGGTAATTATTTAGGGCTCCCTTCTTTGATTGGTCAGAAAAAGAGGGATATATTTTGGTCTTTGGGATTGAATTAAGGGAAGAACTCAATGATGGAGTTGAAGATGGCTATCTCGGGCCAACAAAGTATTAATTAAAATTGTGGCTTAAGCATTGACAAACTATGCTATAAGCATATCACTGTTGCCAATAACTTTATGTAAACATACAATGAAAATAATTAGTAACAAGGGCGGGAGATTAGTTGGTGGAAGTGGTTTTTGTTTATGCCATCCAAGCCATTTGGAGCAATGGATTTTAGGAAATTGCACAAATTTAATCTAGCTCTTCCGGTAAAGTAATGGTAGGCGAATTATCTCATAACGAAATTCACTAGTTGCTTACCTTTTGTGAGCACGCTATTTTCCTAATGGGGTATTTCTTTGTTACTAAACTGGGTGTGAATCCAAGTTACTAATGAACAAGTATAATGGAACTTAAAAATCTCTTGTTATAGAGTTGGCAATGGAAATTCTATCAACATTTGGAGTTCTGCTTGATAGCCGAATATATCAAACCCCTTTATTACTACACCTCGGCCTATTAATTCTGAGGTGGACTGAGTTGGAAATCTTTTCCTACTTGGTGTATACTCATGGGACTTTTTGGAGTTGGATGTTAATTATAGAGACAAAAGACTTATCTCATTAATTCCTCTTGGTTGTTCATTACATGAGGATTGTCTATATTGGTGATCGGAGTGCAAAGGCATATATTCTGTTAGGAAAACCTATTGTCCTTTTTGATTTAGATTATGAACAACTTTTGAGGTTTTTTGATGGTCTTTGAACTTGATTATGGAATCTTTATGTGCCTCAAAAATTTAATAATTTTCTTTAGTGAACTATTTCACATTGTCTTCAAACGCAGTACAAGTTTATGCAAAGGCATTTTGATATTGATCTTTATTTTGAATTTTGCAGTAAGGATCTTGAGACTGTGTATTACCTTCTTATTTCATTTTTTTTGCATTCAATAATTACCATGAAACTAATTTAAATCTAAGCTCTAGGGGTTCCGCAGACTTCATAACTTGGGTGCAAGACATTTTTTGATCTTTTAACATAAAGGGGTTATCTAAGCTTTCCATTGTTTTATGGTCAATTTAGAGAGAATGAAATAATTTCATGTGGAATTGCATCATCAACAAACATCATGGGCCATCATAGGAGTTTAAATCAAAGGAGGAGAGCTTGAAGTTTAAAATTTGCCTAATTTTCTCATGATCAGGTAAAACTCGCTATTTGGCAAATACCTTTTTCCTATGTGTTAAAAGTTTATGTTGGTACAATGGTATTCATGGAATCTGAAACAATAGGTTGTGGCATGATTGCAAGGGACGACATGTGATTATGATCCCTCTGTGGCTGGAACTTTGGGTATGCGTAAAGTGTTAGCTTTTGGCTCATGTTATTACTATGTGATCTGATTATGTGGCAAGTTTTGTTGAATTAGTTGATTGTCCTCCATTTTTGTATATGGTATGAATAAAAGTTTCCATTTCAAAAAATAAAATAAAATAAAATAATTGCTTCATTCTTCAGCATCAAAATTTTTAGATTTTTAAGATTTTGAATACGCCAAAATAACTTGGTACCATGTCTTACTCTTAAACAAAGGTACTTCAAGCGGTTCAAACTCCCATTAGTACTTGGAAGATATATTCTTGTCCGACTTTTTAGGAATAAGTACCTGAAAAATCTTCAACATCTTTTAACAACTTGAATTAAATTCCTAGTGTTTAGTTGGCTTATGTGATCCTCTCCAACATCCTCTACTATATTTGCTCTATTTACACAAATGAATTTCTAATCAAGTGGGATGCCAAAAATTAATAGTCCTCAGGAAAGAGAAAGTATAATTTTATAACAATGGGTAACTTCATGCCTAAAATTTGAGAACATTTATTGCTAGCATCTTAACCTATACTCCATAGCACAAACCCCCACCCCAAGTGGAGATTCTAATCTAGTCTACCGCCGCCGCAGATCCGCCGGTCAAAACACCTTCCTCACCCTCCGCCAACTCCACTGCTTGCCGCTGCAGATCCGTCAGCCTCTGCAGAGCATAACAGGTTCCAGCAACTCACGATGATGATGATGATGATGCTGGTGCAGATCACCAGAGCTGGTGCTCTTTGATCCAGAGAGTGAACCACCCACTCCATCCCAATCATCTTTGTCATCTCCCAAAAAGAAACAAACAGAAAAATGATTGACCCGCCTCCTCCTCCTGTGCTTCAGCCGGCGGCGACCAAAAAACCATCGGATATATGGCCACTGCTGCCCTTCCCGCCTCGCCGGACCTTTCGCCGAAGTCACCAATCCCGCGGCTGGATCCTTCTCTGAGATTTCTTCGCGTGAACAGAAAAAATACTTCAACAATGCCTTGGGTCCGATGGGAATTGCTACTCGAAAAAATGGATTGAAGGCCCTTAAACTTTCACCTCAAGATTGTGAGATCTTGATGCGCCCATATCAGTATGCTCTTGTAGGTAAATTCCCGTGTGGAGGTCCTTCTTGGAAGACTGTCAGAATTTTGTTCCATAATCTCAAATTAAATGGTGTTTACCAGTTTGGGATTATTGATAAAAAACATTGTCTAATTGTGCTTTCAAAATCGGAGGACTACAATAGGCTGTGGAGGAAGAAATTTTTAGATTTCCATGGTTTCACGATGTGTATCCTCAAATACACCGCTGATTTTGATCCAGACGTTGAGTCTTCCATTGTGCCCGTGTGGTTTGAGTTCCCCAAGCTCAAACCACACCTTGCCAATGATCGCTGTGTTTGGGGACTTGCAGAATTGCTTGGAACGCCGCTGCGAATGGACGAGCCCAAGTCAGACCGAACTCGACCGTGTACAAGCTCGAGTTTTGGTGGAAATTGACGTTCTTCAACCAATGGCCGAGGTACTTCTTGTAGAATATGGTGGAGTTGATATACTACAGAAGGTAAAGTATGGTCCTATTCCTCACTATTGTGAATGCTGCCGTGAGTTTCATACTAAGGATGAATGCAAAATTCCAATTCAAGAGCAAAGACCTGTAAGTGTTCGACAAAATGCCCAAGAGAAGAAAAATGAGAATATTATCACCGTCCCTCCAAATGTTCCACAAAATGCCAATAAGAAAGCCCCTCAAGAATGGCGGGTTGTTTCGAATCCTAGAAGACATTTTTTGGACTAAGTTAAAGGGAAGGCGGACGAGGTGCAACACGTTATTGCTCCAGGACCAAGCACAGCTCCAAGCGCCTGGCATTGTGAACCCTTTACAGCATTGGAAACTATTGATGAGGAGGACATGCTGGAAGTGGATAATATGGCTGCCAACATGTCTGCTACTGCTCCTGGTTCTGGAAATGCCTCCATTTAAGAACTCTCCTGCTAACCTTGTTCTCGTTCCAGGTGATATTCAGGCCAATAATGCAAGTGTTTCCCATCTCCCAAGTGAGAACCGCCTCCTTAATTCAACTGTTCCAGCCCCCATTTTTACTGCTCAAGAAGGTTCCTTACAGCCTTCAATAGGAATTCAGCCACACGATGCAAGTAATGATGGATTATGCGCAGATAACAATCCACTTTGTGACACTACTACTAAGGGCAATCAGCCCATAAACTTAGCAGCTGGCAATCCTTCATCTGATCAACAACTTATGCTGTCAGCTGATCCAGGTGTTAATTAGCCCACTTATGCAAGTATTTCCCCTCTTCCAGCTGCTGTCCCACTGCTCACAAACTCAGCAGCTGCCCTTTCTTCACCAAGCATGGAGGATGGGAATTTGGCTCCCCCAACTGATTCTTGCCAATCCGGATGCGCTTGTTTGGTGGGTCAAGAAGGAGATGTCGGTTTTCTAGAAGAGCGGCCTTCGGTTCATGATAACAGGGGCCCATGTCTTTTAAATGTTGTCGGTAATGATGATTCTCTCATCCCAGTCAACACCAATGCTCATGACCCTATACAACTTTTAGTCTTTGAAGAGGCTAAAACTGTCCGCGGTACATAAAAGGGGAGGATCAGTTGATGATGCAATCCTTCAAGACTCAGAATATGCACAGAGGAAAAATACTAGTCAAGAAAACTGAGGTGCCACCTCAAATTCAGAGACGAACCAGGATGCAAAATTAAACCCACTAAAGAAGGTATTTCTTCATTAATAATTAATGAATTTAAACATAATGGTGTGGAATATTAGAGGTATTGCCAATTCAAATACCCAAAGTTATTTACATCGCTTGAGGAAAAAGAAGAAGTTAAATATTCTTGTGATCCTTGAAGCCTATGACTGCTCTAGATGCTTGTTTTATGACTCGTAGATTTGGTTTTCAGCAAGTTGGGTCAAATGTGGCCAATCAGATTTGGGTCTTCTCTGATTTTAGCACTTGTACCACTATACTTGAGAATCATGCACAGTTTATCCATATTGAAGTCTCCCATCCATCAGTGGCTAAGCCATTTTTTTGTTCTTTTGTTTATGCCAAATGCTCGAGGTGTGAACGACGCGAGTTATGGGATGAGTTGAGAAATATCTGCACCTTCCTCCCCTTGGCTTGTGGCCGGGGATTTTAATACAGTACTGGCTATTTCCGAGATGAAAGGTTGTGCTACTCCAAGGCTGGGGGATATTGAAGAATTTGCAGACTTTGTACAAGACTGTGAGCTTCAAGATGCGAGCTGCATCGGAAGTCAGTTTACATGGACGGACAAGAAGAGAAATGGAAGAGACTGGATAGGGTGCTACTTTCAAACGAGTGGGCAGACATATTCTCGACCACCCGAGTATGTCACCTATCCCGACATAAATCTGATCATGTGCCATTGATGATTCATTTGGAGAATAATACTTTTAAAGGCCCATCCTCATTTCGATTTTTACACATGTAGTGTCACCACCATGGATTTTTGGAGGAAGTAAAGCGGAACTGGAATTTACCTATCGTTGAAACTAGGGATGGTAAAACTTCAACGCAAGCTTGGCCGACTCAAACAACGCCTGAAATGGTGGAATAAGCATATTTTTGGTAATATTTTTGATGTCGTGGATGCTAAGAGAGCTATTGGAAGCAGAAAGCTGCCTGTAAATGGGCAGCAGAAGGGGAGCGCAACACTAAATTCTTTCACTCACTAGTTAAAAAGAAACGAGCACGAACAGCCATCCACACTATTTTGGAAGGAGATCAAGTTCTCACGACTCCATTCGACATTAAACAATTCAGCTGTGGCCTTCTTCCAAAAGCTTTTGAGTTCGGGGGAGGATTAGATGCTACCGGATGACTTTGCTTGTATTCCTGAACTTATTTCGAAGTCAGATTCTGCTAACCTCTGTATCACACCGACCTTGGCTGAGGTGAAAGAAGTTGTGTTTGATATTACTCCCGAAAGTGTGGCTGTGCCCGACGGATATACTTCTCTTTTCTTTCAGATATGCTAGGATATAGTGGGGCAGGATATTTTTGAGGCAGTTCTGGACTTCTTTGATGGGAGCCAAATGCCTAAAGGGTTCAAAGCTACTACTTTAGTGCTTATTCCCAAGACCAACACAACGTCCGGTTGGGCTGATTATAGACCGATCAGTCTATGTAACGTCACCAATAAGATTATCTCTAAACTCATCTATAAGCGGTTAAGCTAAGTCTTGTAGGATTTGATCTCAGCGTCTCAGAGTGGTTTTGTTGCTAGACGAACCATTCAAGATAACATCCTTTTAGCACAAGAGTTAGTTCACTCACTGAATGCGAAAGGTCAAGGTGACAAGCTTATCCTTAAACTGGACATGGCCAAAGCTTATGATAGGCTTCAATGGCCGTTTCTCTTCCATGTTCTTGAAAGCATAGGGTTTTCCGATAAATGGATTTCTATGATACGGAGATGTGTTCAAAGTTGTTTCTTTTCTGTGCTCGTAAATGGATCCACTATTGATTTCTTTGAGTCTTCCCGTGGTCTAAGACAAGGGGACCCCCTCTTCCCAGCTTTGTTTATCCTTGCAGCCGAATGGCTTTCAAGGAGTTTGGATTCTCTCTTTCAGCGTATCCCCTCACTCAAATATGATGGTGATTTTGGGCACGTGATTTCCCATTTGGCATATGCTGATGACATTATTATTTTTGCTAAGTCATCGGATGGAAATATTGTTGCTTTGATGGATTTGTTGCGAGGATATGAAGCTGTTTCTGGGCAACTTATTAGTTGCTCCAAGAGCCGTTGCGTGGTGAGCAAACATTGTAACAGCGTACAAAAGCATTACATCCAGATTGCCATCGGATTTACTATGACCTCACTACCAATCACTTATCTTGGGGCTCCATTTTATGTTGGAAATAAGAAAACCTTTCTTTATGCTGATATATTGGATAAGATCAGGAACAAAATTGTTGGTTGGGAAAAAACAGCTCTTTCCCATGGTGGGCGACTTCTCTTGATTCAAAGTGTTCTGAATTCTATGCCGTTGTACATCCCCCAAGTGTTGCAGCCGCCTCAATCTATTCTAAGCAAGATTTACAAGCTTCTCAATAAATTCTCCTGGGGTGACTATGGCCAGCAAAAAAATATCTATTGGACTTCTTGGCTGAATGTCTGCTATCCACACGAAGAGGGTGGATTAAATGTCAAAAAACTTGCTGAAAATTTGGTGGAACTTTCGAAAGCAATCATCTCTGTGGGCAAAATACATGAGGGAGAAGTATGTCAAGTGGTTCTTCCCCCTTCATGCCCCTACTCACCCAAAACACTCTAATGTATGGAGGCGTATGGTGAGTGTTCGTGCGGCCGCAGAGGCTCATTTCTTCTGGATTTTAGGTCGGGGAAATTGTTCCTTTTGGTATGACTGTTGGATGGGTGAAGCTCCGCTTTCTATCCTATTAAATAGGCCAATCTGTAGGCTGGAACCAGTTAATGCTTATTGGACTGAAGGGAGATAGGATGACAGCAAGTTGCAGGTCTATCCTCCCCTCTCACTTAGTTCACCAAATTGTTCAAGTCCCTATCTCTCTTGGTAATGATGATATCCTGACTTGGAAAGCCTCCCCACTGGGCAGATTTACTACGAAGTCCGCATTTGAAGCCATTCATACTAGTCGAGAACATAATAGACTCTTGTCACATGCTTGGAATAAACAGATAAGACCAACTATCTCTGTCTTTATTTGGCGTCTTCTCAATAGTTGGCTACCTCTCTAGACAAGACTACAGAAGAAGGGGATTATCATGGTTTCTAGATGCTACTGTTGTGGGAATAGTATTGAGGATGCTCAGCACCTCTTTCTTAAAAGCCCTAAAGCTAGGGATATTTGGGCATTCTTTATAGAAATCTTTGATATTCCTTCCATTGACACAGATAATGTTGCCACTCAGCTCAATCATTGGAAAATCGAGCGACAACAACCATTAAGGGAAATGCCAGGTGTGTGGTCCCTGTCCTTATTTTTTGGCACATTTGGGTGGAGAGAAATGATTGTCTCCATCGACAAAGGAGGTTCCTAGCCACACGAATTGTATGGCGGGTTCTACATTCGCTGTTTATTCTATACAATGGCAATATATTCACTTCGAAGCACTGGAAAGGGGATATCCTTTTGGCAGCTCGACTGGGTTTCAAATTTAATCTTTCTGCTCACCAACCGAGCCAGCCTCGTATTGTCTATTGGCTGAAATCAGACATTGGATGGGTTAAGCTCAATACGGATGGAGCGTCAAGAGGTAACCCGGGGGTTGCGGGTGCAGGTGGAGTCATTCGTGATTGTTTTGGGGAGGTCATCTGCAGCTTTTACTCTTTTCTTGGTCATCAATCTAATGCTTATGCAGAATTATATGCTGTCAAGCAAGGGTTGCAGTTGTGTTGTGAACGTGGTTTCCAAAGAGTTTGGGTGGAGATTGATGCCTCTTCTATTTTACACCTAATTCAATCCAACATCACCAACTGGAAGCTGTCACATCTTCTTATGGGGATTCAAGATCTTAGAACCAAAGCCAATGTTCGTTTTTCTCACGTACATCGTGAGGGAAACAAGGTTGCGGACTATATGGCTAACTTAGCTTGCGATGCTCTGACATCTGCGGTCTTGGAAGGGAAACAAATTCTAGGGACAATTCATGGACTGCTTAAGATGGACAAGTGGGGTTTTCCTAACTTTAGATTTAAATAATTGCTTTTCATTATGGTTTGGCATGTTCTATTTATGTTTGTGTTTTATTTCCAGTACATTCCTTTGTTTGATCACTTTCATGTTGTCTGGTATGATGGTGTGTGGTCTTTGGTGGTTAGTTGGGTGTTGCTTTGTGGAGTCTTGGCCTGTTCTTGTTGTTGGAGAGAGTATTTTGTCCTGCATACCTGCCAGGGGGGTAATTGTAATTTTCCAAACAAGCTTTCTAGGTCTACTGTTTTTGCTGCTGTTGTTTCTGGTGCAGTAGTGGGGTTGCAGTGGTGTGCTGTTTTGGAGAGACTTGGCTATTTCTGAAACTTTCCAGGGGGGTAACTGTAATTTTCCAAGAGCAAGGGTTTTTTTGCATTGGAGAATTAGCCTGCCGAAATTGGTTTATTTTGAGATGATTGGTGCCATTAATTTTATTGTGGGGTGTTGCTTTTGCAAAGATGGCTCTACTAATACTTCGCCCATAAGATACATGATTCGTCAGAAGGATGAATATCTTATTCAGCATTTTTTGGCAGTTCAAGATTTTGGCCTTTGTTCCCACTTATTTTTGCAGGTTTATTTAAATTCTTCTTGTAATAGGAATTGTACTCCTTATTTATGCTTTAATTCAACTCATATGTTTGGTAAAGGGAGTAGTACTCCTTATTTACGGTACATTAGGCTTTTTGTTATTTTGCTTGTACAATTTACAAACTTTCCATTGTATTTCATTTTTATTGATTAATATAGGGGTGGGGTCCCCACTTAAAACCCTACGGCGGGCATGAGCCGGTTCTTCCAAAAAAACAAAAAAAAAAACCTATACTCCATAGCACCTAATTCCATCCTAATTCATTCATCCCTCTCTTCCAAAGCATACTAATTCAATTGTGGCTTCAATTTCCAACAAGATACTACCATATTTTTCTACTATTGTTTTGTTAATTTTCTTCAATTCTGAGTGGTCAAATTCTTTATTAGTTCTTCCAAATGATGGCATGATCAATTTGGGGAAAAAAAAATCTCCAAACTAGTTTCATAATCAAATGAATGCAATTGATGCAAAGAGTTTTCACCACCTATGAACCTGTTGAAACAGTGTCTCAGGATGTAATCTCAAAATTAATAGGCAACCACTCTCTTAAACAACTCCATGCTTTAGTATGTCAAATATCTTCGATGTGAAGTATTCACATTTTTTATGTAAAAAGGAATAAAGATTAGGCCTTCCAAGTTTTCTTCCTAGTTTTTCTCTAAAAGATCCAGTTATGTCGCTGTGACTTTTAGAAGACCTATATTTGGATTTTGAGAAACAGAAATTGAAGTGGAACAATCAGAATCACCTTTTACATTTTTCAAAACTTTCTTTCCCAAAGTTATCTTGCATACCCACAATTGACACAAACTTATGCTTGTACAACGTAGTCTTCACTTTTGCAATGTTTCGATCAAATCCAACAATTATGTCATCATCAAAATGAAGTGTGGTGGTTCTAGGATCCACATAATTATTCTCATCAGCTTGACCACGTTTGACACCATGGGTCTTCCTATCCTTACCAGCGTCTTTAACTCTACTTTTGATTTTTTTATATCTCCTTCACAAACTTGCTACAAGTGCGATGACTATAGAGCAAAATGAATATTGGTCTTCTTGAGAAAACCACTTGATTGGTGCAATTCAATTTGAGGAAGGAAAGTATCCAAGATATCCTCCACGCCAAGAGCCAAGTACTCCCTAATGCTTTTGATGGAGGGTCGCCACCTTGGGGTTGGTGACCTTCTTAGCCTCTGCATCCTCCATGTATACTTGCATGAGCTTCAGTTGTCCTTGAAGTCAATTGATGTCAACTTGCAATTGAGACAATCAAGAGTTGTCCTCCACAATCAAATTTTGTTGATGACCGTTGAAACAAAAACATCTGCTGCTATCTGAATTCGCAATATTTAGTACAAAAATTTGAGGGAAAATATCTTCAAGCAAATATTGTTGTGATGTTGGATGTACCTATTCATGAATCAAAGCAAATGGATATGTGCATTTAAGTAGCAAATTTCAGATTCTCCTTTATTAAAATAGTAAGCCAACTGGTCATGATATATTAACAACGAATTACGTCTTTCCTTATATAGTAAGCCAACTGATCATGATATATAGTAAGCCAAATGGATATGTGCATTTTATTATAATAATTTAAGTCTTTCCTTAAAACAACGAGTTCATTTAAATTACAAACATCCGCCATAAAACATTATGCTCATCTTATGGTATAATTGTAAAAGACACATAAATGGCAATAAATTTTAATTATAAATAAATAAATAATATAAATTATATTTTAAGACATACTTTTCTAACACTAGCAAGTGCGAGATGAAAAAAGATGTGATGTTTTGCTGGGAGGGCAAATAATAGCTTTTTTGGTGATGTTTGGTTTAAAATTTTTAAACATTGATTGTCTAGGTGGATTTAATAGTTTTATTGGAAAAATGAGCTATGACTTTACCTTTGGAGATAATTAATTAAGTCAATAATTTTCAGTAAACTGAACATGGTGAAGAGCAAAAGTTGCTCATTAAACTTTGAGACTAGCTATTGTCATTTACTACCTCCATTTCATCATCAAGTCTTTTAACATTATTTCACACAAATTTAAAAATATTTAATAATATAATATACTTGACGGATTTATACATATTAGTATTTTAAATATGTCTTGAAAATATAGGTGGTAAAATATTTAGGAAGTTATGTTTGCGGTACTTATTGTTAGGGTAAATTTGAAAAAAGAATACATAAAATATTATCCTACTTTCATAAAATGACAAATTTATTGAAACAAAAGTAAGATATCAAAAGTACTAATAATAACATAGAAATGAAGATAGTATATTCAAGACATTCAATGATAATTTTTAATTGAAATACCGAAAGGCTCCGATCCTTTCTTATAATTGTTGCACTACAAAAGAACAGGGTATTAGAGACAGAAAAATAGGGACAAAAATGAATCTGTCTCCAGTTTTGAACAATTAGAGATGGATTTTGACTTTTGTCTCTATTAGTAAAATAAATTTACATATGACATATCAAGTTGCTATGAAAGTCAAATTTCATAACAAAATAATTAAAAAATTACGAAAGAAATATTGTTCAACAAAATAGAGATGAATTTTGCCATGAAATGAGATACATAATTTTCCTCATCTCTCTTTTTGCCTCTAAATATAATAAACTTGAACTTTATTTTTTTTTAAAATTTACATTTGACCCTCATTTTGTCTTTAATTGTATATACAAACAATGGCAAAATCATTTCGTTTTATATCCGCCTCAAATTCGGTCTCTGAATTTAGTCAAATTTAAAATTAAATTTTCATATTTATTTTTCATCTCTATTACAGTCTCCAATAATAAAGAAATTTAAGATTAAATATCATTAGATTATCTGACTCTCTTTCCATATCTGATTTTGAAGAGATTTTAGATTTGTTTTTTTGAATGCCCCTCTTTTTCGTTCTCTATATTTGAAATAATAAAAAATATATTTTTTTTATTTTTCCATCCTTTTTTGCATCTTTGATTCCAGAAAAAGATAAAGCTAAATATATTCCCTTCCGATATTTTGGGAAACTTGGGTTAATGTCTAAAATATCACTAACAAAACTTCTCTAAGGTTAGTATCACCAAAAAAAGAAATTCGTTGAGCATTTCTTCTCGTTCTCCGCCGCTACGCCTCCACGATTTGTAGCTCGATACTTCTTATCCAAGCTTCACTCCAAGCGGGAAACCCACTAAGGCTAGTATCGAAGGATTTAGAAGTAGAGTTTGTAACGCAAATTTCGAGTTTACTGAATTAAAAGACAAGAAAAAATCGTACAAATTGAATTTAATGAAATTATTGAAAATAAAGTGGGTACAATCTCTAAATTTGATCCTCTGATTCTTCCTTCACGAATTTGAAATTTGAAAATTCAAACACTTTCGGAGCGAATTTGGTGGTTTGATCTTCTTGGAGCTTGATTTGGTCTTCAATAACGTGATTCGTGGGCTTTGTAGCTTGATTACGAATCAAACACCGAGATTTTCGATAACGTCGTGAAGAACGCCGTGAAAACCATTGACTTGACTTGATATATGTTTGGAAAGAACGTCGATTTGCTGGTTTAGCACCTTGTCTGCGAATCAAACGCCTTGATTTGCTTGATCTTGGTGAAGAACGTCGGGAACTTCGCCTTGATCGTTGCGTATTTGACTAGGGAAAACGTTGATTCGCTAGCTTCGCACATTGATTGTGGATCAAACGCTTGAATTTGTTGATCTTCGTGAAGAACGCCGGGAACTTCAACTCGATCACTTCGAATCTTCTTGAGAGAATCGTGGGATTTCCTTCGCTTTTCTTGCTCTAAAAGCTTCTTATGCTTCGATGTATCTTTTTTTGTGTCTGGCTTGTTGAGAAGACCCCTATTTATAGGTGTAGGGGAGAGTCTCTTGCCATGTTTACTTGACGAGATGACGCCATTTGATGGGCCGGTTCAAATTTGCTAGCAATTCATTTCCTTAATGAAAAGATACGATTTGAATTGCCAAAATATGATAATATCAGCCTTATATATTTGCAAAATATTATTTTACTTGACAAAATAATAATACCTAGCATATATGTTTGCAAGATATTATTTTATTTGTCAAAATAATAATACCTAGTATATATGTTTGCAAGATATTATTTTATTTGCTGAAATAATAATATCTGGCATATATGTTTGCGAGATATTATATTTATTGCCAAAATAGTCTAATTTGATACTTGCCACCGTTTGATTGGCCAAGAAAATATATATTAAAATATCAATTAATTAACTATTTTATGTAGGAATTAAATTCAATTAAATTCCCAATATAAAAATAGAAAATGTAATAATGATATTTAATATATTATTTGCCACATGTCGGCATTTAATTGACCATAAATTTAATTTGTCTACAAATGTCCCCTTGAGACTTGTTCATGGGAAGTACTTCGAGCACGCCATGATGTGAATGAGTCTCGATTTTTTTTTCAAATTGGGCTTGAGATGGGAAAGCCTTCATATTTGAGACCACTAGAATTTGGGCCAAAGTTTAAGTTTAAATGCCATTACTATCCTCTTTTCTTTTTCAGCAAATTAGCCTTTTGAATTGGCCCAAGCAAATCCCCATCCGTTTTTTTTTATGATCTTCAGGCCCACTTTTTACTTTTTTCACCTTTTACCAAAAACATGGGCCCAAGTCTTGTTCCAATTTTGGCCCAAATAAGTTTTAATTGTTTTTTTTATTCAATTTGACCCAACAATTGAGGCCCAATCCTCTTTTTTTTTAAAAAAAATAGGCCCAACAACTGAGGCCCAATTTTATCATCAATTCAATTTCAATTTTGACAATCTTGCTTCTAGTCAAAATTAGATTGCCGAGAAGGATATCTCGTGCTTTCAAAATCCTTCTTCTTATTTCTTTTCTAACAGCAGCAGTCGGCCTCTCCTTCTGCAAAACTTTTTTATAACATTAGGCAATAAACTGATCAACTTGGCACTGAAATCACACCCCTACTTCCCTTTCCGAAATTGCAATATTTGTAGACGATTTCTGCCCGCTAGAAGGATATCATGGGCGATTTTTTTCCTTCCCTCTTTTTTTTTCTTCTACAGCAAATATTTTCTTTTTTTTCTTTTTTTTTATTTTGGATTTATTTCCTTCTCTTCCTTGATGGAAACTTCTTCTTTCTATCGGTTTACTTGTTTCCATCTTTCAATCAAGAATTTCCTTGGCTCGGCTTTGATTTTCTTCTATAAAAGGAGACTAGTGCCTTCCATTCTCATACCAATTTGTTTCAAGAACAGAGCACCAAATTTTAGTGAGTTGTTCTTCGTATCCTGCAGCGTGAATTCTTGGTAAGACAGCGTCGTTTGGCCAACATCATGCCATACGTTGGAACACTTGATAACTGTTAAAAGGGAGAAATTGAGCAAAGGGAGAAAATCAGAGAAGAGAATGTTTATATCTATATATTTTTACAAAGAACTAAACCGTATTATATAATGGTTTAGGGAACCTATACAAGGTAGGTTAATAGTCACATTCCTAAAATATAAGGAGAAACCCTAGTAAATTACGCCTAAATTCTAACACTCCCCCTCAAGTTGGAGCATATATATCAATCATGCCCAGCTTGTTACACAAGGTTTTAAATTTATTTCCCCCAAGGCTTTAGTAAATACATCGGCAATCTGTTCTAAAGACGGAGTGAATGGAGTACTGATGATGTGGCTCATCACGGCATTTCGAATGAAATGGCAGTCGACCTCAATATGCTTCGTTCTTTCATGAAAGACTGGGTTATTGGCAATGTGAATGAGTTGCCTGATTGTCACAGTGCATGGGTAAATGTTCATCGTAATTGAATCCCAATTCTCCTAGCAAGCTTTTGAGCCACAACATTTCACTTATGGTATGCGCTATAGCCCGATATTCAGCTTCTGCACTAGACCAAGCCACTGTTGTCAGCTTCTTACTACGCCAAGTCACCAAATTTCCTCCAACATACGTGCAGTAGCCAGAAGTAGATCTTCTATCTCCCTTAGACCCAACATAATTTGCATCTGAATAGGCCTCGATCTTCAAATGTCCATGTTTTTTGAAGAGTAAACCCTTACCAGGAGAGGATTTTATGTACTTTAAAATCCTCATGGCAGCATCTAAATGAATAGGTCGGGGTTTGTCCATAAATTGGCTAATCACTCCAACTGCAAAAGATATGTCTGGTTTAGTTACAGTCAGATAAATCAGCTTTCCCACTAATCTTATGTACTTTGCTTTGTCTTCTAAGCATGTATCATCATTATTCCAGAAATTCAGATTTAAGTCTATAGGAGTGTCAACTGGTTTGGTCCCAAGCAGGCCAGTTTCCTGTAGTAAGTCAAGCGCATACTTCCTCTGAGACAATGAAATTCCATGCCTACTGTGAGCGATCTCAATGCCTAGAAAGTACTGAGGAGGACCCAAGTCTTTAGTAACAAATTGTTGTTTTAAGTATTCCTTAGTGACCTCTATTCCTTCGACATCGCTGCCAGACACTAGGATATCATCAACATACACAATTAGAATGACAACACCTGATGGTCTGCATCTCACAAATACAGAATGATCTGCTTGACACCTGTGGAACCCAAAATCACTTATAACCCGACTGAACTTGTTAAACCAGGCACGAGGACTCTGTTTCAGTCCATAAATTGCCTTCTTTAGCCGGCACACCATAGTTTTCCTCTCCCACTGAGCAACATACCCTGGAGGTTGCTCCATAAAGACTGTTTCTTGCAAGTCACCATAGAGGAAGGCATTTTTGATGTCCATCTGAAACATCGGCCAATCTTGATTAACAGCCAATGAAAACAGCACTCGAATGGAGTTAAGACGAGCAACGGGGGAAAACGTCTCAAGGTAGTCCACGCTATAAGTCTGGGTGTAGCCTTTAGCAACCAAGTGGGCCTTGTATCGGTCAATAGTGCCATTAGCATGGTACTTGAGGGTGAATACCCATCGACAACCAACCACCTCAGCATCAGAGGGAGGAGTAACAAGTTCCCATGTCCCCCAATCAATAAGAGCAGACATCTCCTCGTCCATTGCCTGTTTCCATTTAGAATGTTGAAGTGCCTCATGGTGAGTAGAAGGGACTGGTTCTGTAGAAAGAGAGAGAGCAAAACTATGACACGAGGGACCAAGGTTGTCAAAAGACATATAGTTAGTAAGGGGGTGAGCAGTACAAGAATGTTTACCTTTGCGTAGGGCGATAGGTAAGTCGGAGTCTGAAGAAACAGGTACGGAGGAGGTTTGATCTACAGTAGAGGAAGGCGGATCAATAGTAGCCGGAGGCGTAGGGTCCGCAATGGGCATCGTCGGGAGTACACCTGCAGTGGAGGAGGAGTAGGAGACAAGGAGAAGGAATAGGCAAAGGGACCGAGGGAGATGAGGTACCCCCAGTAGTGTAATAAGGTGTTGACTCGAAGAATGTGACATCAGCAAACGCACCCAAAAACTCGGGGAGTGACATGAAACAAAGGACGATCAGGATAAAGTGTCGAATGTGAATACCCCCACGAAGAACACTCGAGGGTAACCGATTGATAAGATAGCAGGCTGTAAGGACAGCATCTCCCCAAAAGGTTTTAGGAACATTCATCTGAGTCAAAATGGTGTGCGCAACGTCCAAGAGGTGTCGATGTTTTCGTTCTGCTACACCATTTTGCTGAGATGTGTGGGGACAAGTAGTTTGATGAATAATTCCATGTTGGTTACAGAAGAGAGACACTTGTTTTTGAACATACTCTAAAGCATTATCAGTACGAAGTATCCAAATAGGACTAGAAAATTGAGTCTTTATTTCATTATAAAAGGATTGGATTACAATAGGGACTTCGGACCTATCTTTTAACAAGTAGACCGAAGTCATTCTAGAGTAATCATCAACAAAACATATAAAATACCGAAACCCCCCAATAGACTCGACTCGACAAGGACCCCAAACATCAGAATGAACTAGTGCAAAAGGAAAGGAACGACGCTTTTCGACACGGGGTGGAAAGGAAGCACGGTGATGCTTTCCTAACTCACACGACTCACAATTTAAACTAACAGACTCAATAGGTAACAAGCGTTTTAAGGTAGACAAAGGGGGGTGACCTAACCGACAATGCCATTGAAAAGGTGTAATGTAAGCAGAGAGAGCTCGAGCATCCACCATATGTAAGTAGTAAAGACCACCACGCTCACGACCGCCACCAATCGTCTTCCCCGTGTGTAGATCCTGAAAAACACAATGTGATGGAAAAAATGTGACTGAGCATTGGTGAGACTTAATAAGTTGGCCAATAGATAATAGGCTAATAGGAAAATTTGGAGCAAACAAGACATTTTTTAGAGTAATAGCAGTGGTGGGTGTAACAATACCCGAACCTGATATAGGAGAGTAGGAGCCATCGGCTAAGCGAACAGGATTTAGAGATGGTGATAAAGATAATGAGGAAAAATGAGACTTAGTACCAGTGACGTGGGTGGAGGCACCCGAATCTAATAACCAGGACTCACCCTGAGATGCCATGAAGGCACCTGTAGAATGGGAAACTGGAGAGGCAGTGGAGGGAGAAGTCTGCATAAGCTATTCATATTCTTCACGGCTTATGAGGACCTGATCTGAGGGAGGTTGAGAAGGATTACCAAACGTCTGCCAACAGTGATCAGATGCATGATTTGTACGACCACAATGAGTACAAGAGGAAAACTTGCCACGGCCACCACGACCGCGTCCAGCACTGGAACTGGTACCCCTAGAATTACCTCGGCCACGACCATGAACAGCTGAGGCGGAGGCCTCAACAGAAGGAGTATATGTGCTTGAGGTCCCCGTAGATACTCGTAAAACTCGGGAGAAGGTAGTGGATAAAGTCGGAACCTTATCACTAGCTAAAATTTGATCACGAGCGGGTTGAAGAGAGCTATCTAAGCCGGATAAGAATTTAGCCACCCAAAATTCTTCCCATTGAGATTTACGCATTTCAAGATCACACGTCAGCGGGTGGTAGAGAAGAATATCATCATGAATACCTTTGACAATAGAATAATATTCAGCTACATTTCTACCATCCTGTTTCAACGAGAAGACCTTCTCATATAGCTCAAAAACACGAGAGACGATGTTCTCGTTAGCATACATATCATGGACTGTATCCCACATTTCTTTTGCTGAGGCTAGGAACATCAAATTTGAGGCAACGGACTCTTTCATACTATTGAGTAACCAAGCCATAACAGCATACTCATCCTTCTTCCATTCTTTGAACTTAGCATCACTTGGCGCTGGAGGGCTTGAGAGGATGTGGTCTAGGTTTTCACTAGATCCAAGAAATAACTTAAAAGATTGGGCCCAAAGGAGATAATTTTGCCCGTTTAGTTTAATAGTAGTCCCTGTAGGATTTTTGGTTTCAAAAGAGGAAGCCATCATTTTTATTTTTTTGTCCTTTTATTTTATTTTTTTTTTCGATTTTTGCTGTTTTTTTTTTTCAAAATGTTTTTATGCCTTCTTTTTCTTTTCTTTTTTTTTTTTTTTTTTTTGCTTTTCTTTTCTCCCTTCCTTTAAAGGCTAATAGCAACAACAACCAACCAAAAAAAAAAAGAACAGAAAACCACTCACCAGTAATAGAAAGAGGGATTAGGGTTTCTGGCACTGTTCATATATGACTCGGATCTTCAAGAACTCGTACAGCAGAACGATGGTGAAGGACCGTATAGGGTCGAGAGAGAGTGAGCAGGTAGGCGTGCGAAGGCCAAGAGAACGAGAGCGAAGCAACCGCGATGAAAAAAGAGAGCGCGGTCGGCGGCGCGTTGAGAGTGTCCGCCACGGGACGTCTGAGGAGAGAGAGATCCGACAGGGAGACGGCCTGATCGAGTGATTCCAGCAAAGGTATGGAGAGAGACGGCGCCTCCCGAAGCTAGGGTTTCGGGACGGAGGTGATGACGGCGTTAAAAAAAATTAGGGTTTGGGAGGGAGTTTGACGGCGGCTGAAAGGTTAGGGTTTTCACCTCCCCCCCCCCCCCCGCCCCTGTTTTTTTTTTTAAACCCGCTCTGATACCATGTTAAAAGGGAGAAATTGAGCAAAGGGAGAAAATTAGAGAAGAGAATGTTTATTTCTATATATTTTTACAAAGAACTAAACCGTATTATATAATGGTTTAGGGAACCTATACAAGGAAGGTTAATAATCACATTCCTAAAATATAAGGAGAAACCCTAGTAAATTACGCCTAAATTCTAACAATAACATTGGCAGAAAGGATTTTTTTTTTCTAACTGGTGCTCTTGTATTTTCCTTTTCGTCTTTCTGGTCTTCTTTCAAATTATATGTAGTGCGATTTTGGCGAGAAGAAAACCAAGTATTATATATTTTCAAAGCCGCGCAAATTAGCACGCCAAGTGCTCGACGAATTTCTTGAGAGAGCTTCTAAATGGTTTTTTTTTTTTGTGAAAAGTTGGACAGGTTTGGCAAAGCCCCTTTATTTCCTTGCCCAAAGCTTTTCTCACTGAAAAGAGGAACTTTATTTTTTTTGTGCTTTATCATCAATTTGTCCCATGCTAATTCGTATCCTCTAAACTAATCAGTTCAATCGTTACATTCCTTTTGCCAATTTGCCGCTGCTGTTATTTGTTTTCTGCTCAAGAATTTCCCCCTTTTTTTTTTTATTATTCTTCAATTGCTTCGGCTCCAAGCTTTGGAAATAGAATTTTCCTTTTAAAAACATGGGTTTTCTTCTATAAAGGCAGAGAGGTTACGGCTTTTCCATTCATCACATTGCAGTGGCTTGTGAATTGGGAGTCTCTAGTTCTTTTTTTTGTTTTTTTTTTCAAGCTAATCCTTTACGGTTCTATACAGGGAATTTAACCCCATTTTCGTAATTCAGGTTCACAATTGATTAATGTTTGGAGTTTAAAAGTCAAACTTTTATTTTGTTCGATTTATCATTAATGGCTTCTCATACAAGCTAGAGATTGTTGATAAACTCAAATCAAACCATTAGCTTTCTTTGCAAAACTTGAGCTTTTCGTTATCTCTGCTAACTTGTCTCGCACCTTTGCTTAGACTCTGACAGATTAAACCAACGGTGTACTTCAAAGATTATTCATCTTCCCTCGGAGTGAAGCACTTGATCGTCCTTGATGACGAGAAACAACCCATAGAGAAGGGTACACTTTTGCCGATCCATGCCCCCTTATCAATCGATATGCAAACCAATGGCCCAGATTGAGAAATTCGCTCTATACGAAAGAATAGTCTCAAGAGGTTCCTTTGAACAAGGCGTCAAAGGCATGGTGCTTGCAAGCAACTCATCACAAGTACTCAGACAAGCCAAGTATCTTTCCAACGCTATGGCGAAGCATCATCTAAGGCAAGGCCAAGTGGGGAGACTCCATCCAGTTTGAAGGCAAGTTCAAATATGTTAAAGGCTACTGGGAGTGGACGGAAGACATCATTAGCTAGCGCGAGCGCAAGTTGGCGAAGGCCGGGATCTATGACGCAGTATTTGCTTCATTGTTCACCTACGACTACCACCTAGAGAGATCACCAAGGCATTTTGCGAGGCATGGAGTCCTACTACCAACACCCTTCTGACCTCGTTCGGAGAGCTCTCCATATCGTTATGGGATATACGCACTTTGGCCGGCCTTCCGCTGACAGGACTTCTCTACGATGAGGTGGTTCCCGATCCCATGGAGCTTACCGGAGTTGACGAGGCGGGCCGAAGGTTTGTTCCCAGCTGCTGCAAGTACTTGTTTCACACCTTCCACCTGCTACAAAGGAGCGTCGTAAGAGGTCAACTCTCTCAAGTCACACTTGGCGAGTAGATTAGCTTCTGGTCCAAGAAAGGCACCAAGTACTGCCAACCACCACCGCGAAGAAAGGCACCAAGTACTGCCAACTCACAATCCACTCGGTGACTTTGGCACTCACAAGGGCTGGTCTAGAGCGGAAGAAGAGTTGTTTTCCAAGCTTAGCATCACAGGGAGTTTAAAAGAAGAGATGTACTTGGCGGCGCATCTGGCTTGTTGGCTTTACACCTTCGTCCTTCCAATTGATGATATTGACTCCATACGTCCAAGCACTTTCAAAGTTGTGAGCATCATGGCGAGTGGGCACAAAGTAGGTCTTGCAATCCCGACTCTAGCGAGCATCTACCATGGTTCGAACAAGATCTCAAATTCACCAAGGTCGACGCGCGTCTACTTCTCTTTTCCTATCCATTTCATCTTTGGTTGGTTATCGCACTACTTCAAGACTCATTCTCAAGTTCTTCAAAGCATACGCGGCCCCAAGATGACTCAATTCTCCGGTGAAGGCAGCGCAAGACACTATGACCCGAAGGAGGCTCGCAAGAAGATCCACAAAGGGGAGCATGTCTCTTGGACTTGCAACATGATCATGAAGCATCGCAACTTTCCGTACGTCGATGATGAGGATGTTGATGAGCTTGACCGAGATTACTTCATTGCCATTCGTTCTAGCTATCTACCTCTACGACAAGGTGGGCGTTTTATTGTCGAGCCTTATAGTCCTCACCGTTTTAGCCGCCAATCTGGGTACTACCAAGAAGTTTCTGGAGTTCTTGAACGATATATTCGTAAAGCTTCTTTAGATGAAGGTATTCAACATTGGCGCTTGTGCACTTACTCCAAGTCAATGTCTCAAGTATGTTTCCCCCCCATTCCCGTGAATACAAGGAAGTTTTCTTCGGACAACTACAAAAAATGGTGGGACAAAGCTCATGGAATCTTTATTGAGGAGAATGTCGTGAAGCTAGCTGACTTAAGTTCACCCAAAGCCTCAGCCCCATGCAAGAAACAAGATGAAGGAAACAAAAGAAAAGTTGCCATTCATCCTGTAGAAGAAAGTCGAAGTAGCAAAGCAGATCGTAATTGGTAGAGGCCAAAGAGAGATCCCAAGCCCTCTATTGATGAACTTGTTGGCGAGGTTGTCTCTTAACGCTTTTCCCTTCAGCTTTCTTTTATTTCATCTTTTGAATTCTCTAATCTTCAAAATATGTCATGTTTCAGGGGGAGAGAGAGATGCTTAACTTTGATGACGATGATGGATCTGAAGATAGCCAAGAGTCGACTATGGGATATAACTCATCAACTGCAGAACCTCCACTTGCTAAGAGGGGGCGCAAAGGAGCGCCCAAATTGAATGAAGCAAACCCAACACTTCCATGCCTCGAAGCTTCAGTTTTTCGAGGCGAGAAGTTCATCCATAATCATTAGAAAGAGTTTCTTCAGAAATTGTGGAAGGATCTCATAGAAAAGATATCATGCAATTCCCTCAACTCGCTTTCCTCTATCGAAGACGAGGTCGATATAGTGCTTAGCTTGATGAAAAGCTTCAGCGACTTTAACATTTCCTATGTAAAAGGATCACTCAAGCTTTTATTTGCCAAGGCAGCTGCTTTTGATAAGGCGAAGTCTGCATCCTCTGAGAAAGTATCTAAAGAGTTTACTGCCCATCAGTTAGAAGAAGCCAAAGAACATCTTTCAAATGCCAAGACCAAAGAAAGCAAGGAGGCTAATCTAATTCAGTCTGCCAAAGAGGATTTGGAGCAAATTCAGCAAGAGATCAATAACTTGAATGCGCAGAAGAAGAGTTTGTTTCAATCATTGAAGCGGCAGCAACAACTCCTACAAAGTGCTCATGTTGAAGTTTGCGAGATTGAAAAAGAAATCACCGCCCTCCAGAGTGCTTCTTCACTGAGTGACGAAGAAAATTGAAGAAATGAAGCTTTTGATGGCACGACTCGAGGCTGCTAGGGAAGAGTTGAAGAATTTGGGTCGTTTTGCTTGAGATTAGCTTAGGATTTTGCATTCTTACGTTTTTCTTTTGATATAAACAATGTTTCCTCTTTTTGATTACGCAATAGAAATCTTTTCGTGTACTTTCTATTTTGCAATCTCTTGGTTGTGAATGCAACTTTTGTTATCTTTCAATACAATGAACCCTTGAAACTTATCATGTTTCTCATAGTAAATCAATACTAACATGAAAATACAACTCACTTACGAATTTCAAACTTTATGTAATAAATTGCTAACTTTCATGAAAATACAACTACTGCAAACACGATCCTTCAAACACCCTGGCTTTGAGTTAAAAACTCATTTGGAAAACTATATTTTTAAAGAATCTTGACTGAACTTAGAATTTATCTAAGCTGCCTATGTACCCAATGAAGGGATCAAGTCATAACATAGTTCAAAGACAACAATTATTTTGTGGGGAAGCTGTACACAGTTTATACTCGTGCGGGCCAGGAGTATCCATAGCTTAACCACCCTGGACATGATGGAATATTTCTAAATTTAACCACACGAAATACCTTTAGTGGAGTGTGTTAGCAGTTTAACCACGTGTATTACCATTGGTGGGTACCGTACACAGTTTATACTCCCATTTAGGCTTGTACCTCAGGAGCAATTTATGCCATTTACGCATAGTAGCGCTTCAAGAATTTCCCATTTATGGGGCCAATCCTCCAGCCATCTTCGGCGACCAACTTGTATGCGCCATTTGTGTAGGCTTCTTTAACAACATAAGGGTCATCCCACTTGGAGGTGAACTTGTTTCCGGTCTGGTGAGTTGTGATGATGGGCCTTCTCACAGCAAGCACTAAGTCACCCACTTGAAAAGAGCGTGCCTTCACTTTCTTATTAAATGCTCTGGAAATACGAGCTTGATAACACTCAAGTCTCTGTTGTGCTTCCAGCCTCTTCTCATCAAGGGCTTCTAACTCTTCAAGACATAGGCGTGCATTATCTTCTTCAGTTAGCCCTTCCTGCACAGCTATTCTTAGTGATGGAATCTGCTGCTCGAGGGGGACAACTGCTTCAGTGCCGTACACCAAGGAATAAAGAGTTGCTTGTGTCGGCGTTTTGTGAGTTGTTCGATACGCCCATAAAGCTTCTCCAACCCTTTCATGCCAATCTCGCTTTGACTTTGCAACCACTTTCTTCAATAGATTGCACAAAGTCTTATTGAATGCTTCAGCAAGACCATTGGCGGCAGCATTGTACATGGAAGACTTCCTTTGCTTAAAGTTGAACTTCTCACAATGCTTGTCTATCAAACTGTTGCTAAAAGGTTTCCCATTGTCAGTGATTATATATCGTGGAACCCCTATAATCATATATGATGTTGATACGTATGAAGTCAGCAACATTTTCTTTCTTTAATTCTTTAAGAGGCACTGCTTCAGCCCACCTGGGAAAGTAATCCGTTGCTGCCAAGGTATACAAGTGTCTTGCTGAAGACTTGGTCATGGGACCTACAACATCCAACCCCCAAGCATCAAAAGGCCATGAAGCTACTATAGGGTGCAACGGCTCAGGCGGTTAGGTGGATAAAGTTTGTATGGAACTAGCAAGCTTGACATTTTTGCGCGTAATCCATGCAGTCTTTTACCATTGACGGCCAATAGTCGCCCATTCTTTTGATTTGAAAATGCAATTTTGGGCCTAACTGATAAGCACCGCAGACTCCAGAATGAGCTTCTTCCATAGCATGAATGGATTCTTCTTCACTCAAACATCTTAGGAAGACTCTATCGAACGAGTGCCGATATAGTGTATCTCTATAATAAATGAAGCGAGCCGCACGCCGTCTAATGTTGACCTTTCTGCGCGGATCATCTGGCAACCTTTCGTACTTCAAGTAATCTACAAATAGTTGGCGCCAATCTTCCTTTTCGACCTCAAATACTTCCACAACGTGACTCTCTACTTCTTCGTTGTCTTCATCATCAAATATCGGCGGACATCACCCAATTCCTGCATATCGGCACGTGAGCTTCCTCTTCATTCATCGCGAGGGTGGAAGCGAGTGTTGCCAGAGCATCAACCTATTAGTTCTCTTTTCTCGGTACATGTTCAATTGTCACATCACCAAGCCAACTAACAAGTCGTT
>JAOWBU010000034.1:0-84643 GCA_026212405.1 Petrea volubilis | reverse complement strand
TCTAGTTCCTTTAGTTTTCTCTTTAAAATTTTCAACTTTGATATTTTATTTTGAAGTTGTGATTATGGTCATGCGTGGCTAAATTTCTTTATTCAGTCAAGGAATAATTCAAGCCAACATTTTCTTCAAGGATTGTGAGATCTAATCGGTTTGCTTAATCTTTTAATTTTATACAGTATTTGTGTATTTTCCTATGCTTTTTGGGAAAACTCCATCTCTTATTGTTGTTTTGATAGTTGTGCAATTTCGACTGGTTGTTCAATTAATTTACTTTCATAATTCTAGTAGGTAAGATCAAATCCATAATTGTTTGATTGAATCAACACAAGTCGAAAATAGAATAATTCGTAATACTACGGAAAATACACAATCTAGTTTCAAACAACCATGTTCGTAGATTTGTTGGCTAAGATTGGGTCTTTCTAGTTTTTAATGCTGTCAACAGATTAAATCCTATCGTTTGACTAGGGTTATTCGTTAATTAGGGATTATTCATCGCATTCGTGTGTCCAGTCTATTATTAAGGAAAGATTAGGTTGGACGAGTTCTCTGAAAGCTATAGCCAATTTATTGCATTAGTTAAAAGATATATTTGAATCATTGATCAATCCAGGAAAATGTTGTGCAAAGAATTACACTTGACTGAGTCTTCATTCATATATTCTTGTTTTTTAATTTGTGTCTTGCTTTTATTTTATTGACTTGTTATTCAAAACCCCCCTTTATTTTACTTGGTTATCTTGGAATATATCAATATTTATTTCCTGTGGGATTGACCATTCTCACCCTATCTACGAGTTAATTTTGTAGTTAGAAGAGTAGGATTTATTTTTGAGGAATTCGACAACCATCAAATTTTAGCGCTGTTGCCGGGGAAGGAGGTGATGGCAATGGGATGAGAGGGAGAGAGTCTATTGTGAAGGGCTAGAGGAGTGATTCATGAAGGTGATTTCTTGAAACTACCCCAAGCATAAGCTTGATATTCCATTTTTGTGCTAAATTGAAATTATGTCTTTTATAAAATTGCTAAAATTCTCCGTTCACTAATCTCTCTCACTCCGAGTTTATTCACCTGTTGGACTTGTGGGTATCCAATGCCCTTTCTGTAAATATATATATATATATATATATATTTGTTTTCAATAGTTGGTTTATTAACACGTTAATCTCGTCTTGTATGGACTCCCAATTGCGGCAATTTACTAGTGTGCACGCACCATGTGTCTCATCCCTTAAATCCACTTTTTGGGACTAATCGAGTCATATGACTCATATCATAATGAGCCTTAATAGTCATGGGAGATTTTAATGTTCTTCTAAAAGAGAGGGAAATCTTCCATGCAAGACATTCTCAACTCTCCGGGGTTATGCAATTTAAGTTTCACTGGGTATCAGAATGAGCCTTGATAGAGGAATTGTATTAACTGAATGGATTCTCCTCTTCCCAAATGCTGCAATTCAACATGTGTTGTCTTCTACCTCTGTTCATTATCCCATTCCATTGATTACTGATGTACGTCTTGGGCATTTTTTAAGAATTTGACCATTATTTTATTAAAAGTTGACGAAAATGGAATGTTGCAATATTTAATAAGTGCATGAAATTTTATAGGTTAAATACTTTAAACATCCAGATTTTTGTGGTCTTTTACATTTTGATATTGAACCCAACATTGTGATATGATGGTACTTCTGATGGAATCTTTATGAATATTTCATTGAAAATGTATAGTTACTTGCATTTGACCTGCTTGTATAATCGAAAATTAATATAAAATCTCCATAAAATAATTAATTTGCAATTATATAAAGGGGTCAATGCAATTAACTTTACATAATAGACTCTGCTATGTTAGTCGTCATAACATTGTACCTATTTTCAGGAAAATGAGCCCGGCTCCATTTGTGGAAACCAGCATCATGCTCGAGGTAATTGGCTACTTTAACTCTATCGCGGCGAATTTGATCGAAATGCTCATCAAACTCCTCAATTTTGTAAGCTTTGGCTGCCAAATAATACAGCTCGAGGGTCTTGCCGCACTTGAACTTTTGCTTTAAATTCTCCCCAAGGTGTCTCATGCAATACCCATGATGAGCCAAGGGTAGACACTGCCAACTGCCTCTTTGATGGAAGCATGTCTGTCGGAGATTATGCACAATCGTGAACTATCAGGCACTACTACCTTGAGCCGGTCAAAAAACCACTCCCATGATTGGTGATTCTCTGAGTCTACCACGGCCCAAGCAATATGTATGGTTCTCACCATCTTGTGCTGTTGCCACAAGCAACACACTGCCAAACTTTCCAATTAGAAAGCAATCGTCAACATCGATGACCTTTCTAAGATATGCAAAACCCCTTATGCATTGTCCAAAAGCTACGAAAAAATACACAAATCGGCATTCGGAGTCAACAACCCAATTTGTCATGCTTCCTTCATTTTCCAGTTCTACCATATAACGATAGGCCTCGAGAATAGCATACCCATGCTCCGGTGTACCCCTCACAAAATCCTTAGCATGTTGTCTTCCTTCCCAACATTGCCAATAACTAACATGACATCCCAATTTTGATTTGACCAATGACTTCATAAGTTCAATAGAAGGGCCGCCACTCGCATCAACAAACAATTGCTTAAAATACTCCCCAATTACCTCGATCGAGGCTTGGCTATATCGTCCAGAAATATCTTGCAGACCACATACATGCACAGGTGAATATTTTTTGATAACAAATTTTTCTGACTCTTTATACCGAACACAACGAACCCTCCAACTGCAATTCGGGATTTGCATTGAACAACATATAATGACTTGGTTGACTTCGAGGTTTTGTATTCGAAGTTTCCTCTCACAGCAAGAAGTTTTAAGTTTCTCATTGCTTCACTTTTGTTATTGAATAAATACCCCACATAAAATTCAGATCCATCCTCCCACTCACTGTGTGACCCGCTTCCTACTAATCTCCTTTTAGTCCGCCCCGCGAGAATTCGGTAAGTGGACACGGTATCCTACTCCCCATCAACTTTTTCTACATCAACATCTCCACTTGTATGCTCGTACACCACAATGTTCAGCTGTTGTTCTTCATGTGCATCAACATCCTCTTTGAGGTCGTTGCGTTTATTCTGTGCTATATCTTCTGTTGCATCCTCTTTGTCATTACAATTACCACTCAAATTACAATCAATTTTTGAATTCTCCGTCACTAAAAAAGGTATGCCATCATCATCTTCTACTGGGTTAGTAGTACCACCATCCGACGACTGAAATTGAACTTGCACATAATCAACAACAGAAACTTTCAAAAAAGGTCTCCAACCCTCAGGAGATACATCACTCATGTACACCTTCAAGTCTTCATCTGACTTTATTACACAGGGATGTACATTGTACATAGGAGGTGCATTTTTTAGGATATACTTCAAACGTACATCACCTGGTTCACAATTTAAATCAACCCTGCGAATAATTTCATTCACCAACAACTGAAAACTAACTTCGGTGGTTAACACAATTGGTGTAGTAACTTTTCTTTTATTGCAACACTTCCAAGCATTATCTTCCTCCACCCATTTGCCATATTCGATGCCAACGACAAATGTTTGCATGCTGCACAATAATTATACGTGATCGTTTAATGGATGGTAACAATCTCTTAAAACAAAGGAAAAGAATGTTTAAGGGATAAATGCTATCGCTTTATAGACAATGTGATCTTTGAAAAGGTGGTAAAGATATCTTAAAACAATGAAGTCGAGGCTTTGAAGAGGATGGAGGCTCTACTTGAAGAGTCTCGCAAGGACTTGCCATCTTTTGACTTGTTTTCGTGAACACTTAGACTTAGCTATATATATATATATATTTTAATTGTTTTCTTTCATTCTGTAAATGAACTTTTCAAAATGCAATAAAAGTTCTCATCATTGCAATCTATATGCCTCTTTTCCTTCTTCTTTTTTTTTTTTAACTCAACATAAGCATTTAATGAGACATTATCGAACTAATGAAATAAATCATTAAATCACTTATAAACTTATCGCCTTAGATTGACCAGGATATCATTAAGAACAAACAATATTTATTGAAAATATATGACTGAACTTGGAATAATTACCAAGATGCCTACGTACCCTATCAAGGGATCAAGTCATTACGTAGTTCAATTGTTTATTCTTTTTTTTTATTGGGGGGGTCGTACACAGTTTATATTCATGCGGGCCAGGAGTATCCATTGCTTAGCCACCCTGGACAAGGTGGAGTATTTTATATTTAACCACATGGAATACCGTCAGTGGAGTATGTTAGCAGTTTAACCACATGCATTACCATTGGTGGGTACCATGCACAGTTTATACTCATGCAGGTCAGGAGTATGATGCAGTTTAGGCTCATGCGTTAGGAGCAATACGTCGCTTTAGGAATAATATCTTTTCAAAAATTTGCCGTTGATGGGGCCAATATGCAACCCATCTTTATCAACTAGCTTGTAAGCACCACTTGTATACACCTCTTTGACTACGTGAGGACCATCCCACTTTGACATAAATTTATTTCCCATTCTCTGTGTGATGGTGATGGGCCGTCTTACTGCCAGGACCAAGTCACCTACTTGAAATGTTCTTGGACGGACTTTTTTGTTGAATGCCCTTGTCATGCGAGCTTGGTAACATTCAAGGTGTTGTTGTGCCTCAAGCCTTTTCTCATCTAATGCCTCTAAATCCTCAAGTCTGAGACGAGCATTGTCCTCAGCAGTGAGTCCTTTTTGAATGGCTATGCGGAGTGAAGGTATTTAACTTTCAAGAGGGAGCATAGCTTCAGTGCCATATACCAGAGAATAGGGAGTGGCCTGGGTGGCTGATTGATGTGTTGTCCGGTATGCCCATAAAGCTTCCCCAACTTTCTCATGCCAATCTTTCTTCGATTTCGACCAATCTTTCTTCGATTTCGACACGACTTTCTTCAAAAGATTGCATAGAGCTTTGTTGAACGCTTCAGCCAAGCCATTCGCAGCAGCATTATACATGGAGGAATTGTGCTGCTTGAACCCAAACTGAAGACATAGCTTATCCATCAACTTATTGTAGAAAGGCTTTCCGTTGTCGGTGATAATGTACCGAGGCACTCCATATCTGAAAATTAAGTTGCAACGGATGAACTCAACTACAATTTCCTTCTTCACCTCTTTCAATGGAATCGCCTCAGCCCATTTTGTAAAGTAATCTGTAGCAGCCAAAATATAAGCATGCCCGCCAGAAGACTTGGGAGTTATTGGCCCCACCACATCAAGACCCCATGCATCAAATGGCCATGAAGCGACTGTAGGGTGTAAAGGTTCTGGAGGTTGGTGTATGAGGTTAGCATGCATTTGGCAAGCCTCACATCTCTTTGCAAAGTCCAAACAGTCTTTAACCATCGTGGGCCAATAATAGCCCATCCTTTTGATTCTAAAGTGGAGCTTCGGACCTGATTGATGAGCTCCGCACACTCCAGAATGTGCTTCGGTCATAGCTTCAACTGCTTCTTCATCATCTAAGCAGCGTTGGTAGTTGCCTTCAAATGATCGTCGATACAATATATCTTTGTATATAATGAAGCGAGAAGAGCTACGCCGCACCTCTGTTTTATGGCGCGGGTTCTGTGGCAGCTTTCCGTGCTTCAAGTACTCAATCAACGGTGTTCTCCAGTCATCATCTTCGCATATTGCGACTGATGTGGCCATCGATTCTTCGTGATTTGGCTCATCTAACGACGGCAACACCCATCTGTTACATACTGGCACATTTGTTGTTTCCCGTTCTAACAGTGCCAAAGTAGTAGCTAGATTGGCTAATGCATTGGCCATTCTATTTTCTTTTCTTGGGATGTGATTTAGGATAATATTTTCAAATTTCTTCACCAAGCTTGAGGCTTGTCGGAAATAAGGAATGAGATCTTCCTTTTTGACTTCATATTCATTCAAAATCTGATTAATAATCAGTTTTGAATCACCATAGACCTCGAGATCAGTAATTTCCATATCTACAGCCATTTGGAGCCCAATTATTAATGCTTGGTACTCAGCCACATTATTGGAGCACAACTCCCTCAGTACAAATGAATATGTCAAGACTAGCTTTTCTAGGGAGATAAAAACAACCCCTACTCCAGCTCCATCGACTCTAGCTGCTCCATCGAAAAACATCATCCATGCCGGTAAGATTTCAATGAAGAGAGCGTCTTCGCCAGGAAGAGAGTTCGATAGTTCCCACTCTGCTGGAATTGGATGGTCTGCAAGAAAATTGGCGAGTGCCTGCCCTTTGACAGCCTTTTGTGGTACGTATGTGATGTCATATTGGTTAAATATGACTGACCACCTAGCTAGTCTCTCTAAAAGTACCGGCTTTGACATCACAAATTTGACGGGATCAGCACGAGAGATGAGCCGAATGGGATATGCTTTAAAGTAATGTTTTAACTTTTTAATCGCATAAAACAAAGCCAAACATATCTTCTTAATTGGGGAGTATTTCATGTCATTCTCCGTCCACCGGCGGCTTAGATAATACAAGGCCATTTCTTTTCCTCCTTCATTTTCCTGAGCCATCAGAGCACCAATCGAGCTCTCCTGAGCAGCAATATATAATATGAGCGGCTTTCCCAATGTCGGAGCTCCCAAGGCTGGTGGGTTCGCCAAGTGCTTCTTTATACTTTCAAAGGCATTTTGGCACCCTTTATCCCATACAAACGGGGCATCTTTTTTCATTAGATGGCTAAACGGCTGACATCATCCAGCAAGATTTGATATGAACCTTCTGATAAATGCGAGATTACCTTGTAAGCTTCGTAGTTCCTTAAGATTTCTCGGCGCAGGCATTTTTTGAATTGCATCTATCTTGGCCGGATCAACTTCAATCCCACGATGGCGTACTATAAAGCCAAGGAATTTGCCCGAGGTGACGCCAAAAGTACATTTGAGCGGGTTCATCTTCAAGCCGTATTTTCTTAGCTGATCAAAAACCACCCGGAGATCCGCTAGGTGATCACTTCTCCTTTTTGTTTTGACGACAAGATCATCTACATAACACTCCACCTTATCGTGAAGTATGTCGTCAAAAATATTTTGCATGGCGCGTTGGTAAGTGGCACCTGCGTTCTTTAGGCCAAAAGGCATGACTTTATAATAGTAAATGCCCTTTGGAGTGCGAAATGATGTGCATTCTTCATCTTCTGGCGCCATTCTGATCTGATTATATCCCGACGATCCATCCATGAAAGACAAAGCTTCATGTCCCGTGGTAGCATCAATCATGAGCTCAATGATGGGAAGCGGGAAGTCATCCTTTGGGCATGCCTTGTTTAGATCTCGAAAGTCAACACATATACGTGTTTGGCCGTTCTTATTCTTGACAGGCACTATGCTGGAGATCTAAGTTGGGTATTTGACCTCTTTGATAAAACCAGCATCAATAAGCTTGTTAACCTCAACCTCGATAAGCGGGACTAGTTCCGGACGGAGTATCCGTTGTGATTGCTTTACCGGCCTTGCTTCGTGTTTTATCCCAAGGTGATGAACTGCAACCTTCGGGTCTAGTCCAGGCATTTCCTTATATGTCCAAGCAAAAACGTCCCTGTATTCAGCTAAAAGCTCGATATACTTGCCTTTTTCCTCAGAACTTAGAAGTGCGCTGACGAATATAGGTCGTGGCTCTTCTACCGTCCCTAGATTCATCCACGGTTGCTTGCACACCATCTTCAAGCTGTGGAGGGGCTTCTTGGATGTCATCTTCAGAAGCCTCGGAGGCTGAATCCTCATCAATTGAGATATGGTTGCATGTTGCACTTCTTTGGTCATATCCTCATCGTCAGATTGCACACTTGGGGCATAGTCGTTAGAGACTCTAGCCATCTTGTATGCAACAGTCCATCTCAATGTTCCATTTATGTTCATGACGGGGCATAGTTCCAGCTTCCAACCCAAGTTACCTGGTGCTTGCACGAAACCAGTACTGATCAACTTCTTCAACTCCCTTATAGCTTGACGTGGAGCCTTTGCCTCTGGCTCGTCCATAAAACTTGCATAACAAGAGTTGACGATGACCTCTACATCATTACCGCCTTGAGTATATCTAATTGACGGACAAGAACGATCAATGGTACATTGCTTTATACTCACTGTCCCATTCATAGAAATGAGCAATAATGAAGATTTACTTTCGCGTGTTTGAGACAAATGAATAATTCGATCTTCTTTTTTGTCTCGGTATTCTCATGGCTTTGCTCCCCTTGATGCTGCGGACTACCATTTCCAAGTCGGTCAAAAATCGAAGGACGACTGTTGCCAATCCTGTCATGTATTGACGATTTTGGTTTGGCAGAACCAAGTCTTTTGAACACAGAAGTACGAGTATTTGGAGTACCTAGACGATCAAATGCTAAGATGCGTTGACCATCTTTCCTCTTCCCTTTCCTACTTTCATCTTTTGTTGCCGCAATGTGCTGGACATTGGCATACTTATCTTTCTTGGAAACTCGTATTCGTATTGGTTCTTTTGGTGTATATCCCAAGCCGGTTCTTGGTTGATCAACACGAAACCCTTGTTTTCTGAGTTTATGTTGTGCCTTGCTGAGTCCATGGATCCTCTCGCCAGTCAACTCAGGCTTCAAGCTTCCCAACTTAGATGGGTTTGAGAAATCATAACCAGACTTCTCCAACAGTGCATAAGCGTTAGGATTAAATGTTCCCTGGAGATTTTCTTGCGAACTTATTGTAGAAGAAGAAGGCGACGGCATGGGATTTAATCCAGTAACCGGCAAAGTCAGCTCAGACTTCAAAATTTGGCAGTCTATGGGCTCGTTTGCACTTTCTTTTCCTTTGTCAGTTATTTGAGGGCATGGTGCGAGTTTCCCTTTCCCGTGACTTGATTTCTTTATTTCAGTAGGATGACCGGTCGGGATCTTTATGGGCATCACCTCATCTACTGAGTCGAGTTCCATGTATAGTTTTGCATCAGCGAAGTGTGACTCAGCATCTGTAAATGGCTTCACGTCTGCATCTACCTTCAAGATTTCCCCACTTCTTACATACTTGAAGCATTGATGAAGAGTGGATGGCACAACACCATTTTCGTGAATCCATGGACGCCCCAAAAGCAATCGGTAGGAGGTTTTTGCATCGATCACATGAAACAATGTACTCGCCGTTAATTCTCCTATTGTGAAGTCCAGGCGAATCATGCCGATGGCTCGTTGCCCCCCTTGGTTGAATCCTTGGATTGTCAAACGGCTTCGAGCTAGTTCTTCAATTGATATTCCCAGGTCTCTCATGGTGGATTTCGACATGATATTCTTGGCGGAACCTCCATCAATCAGTATGCGATTGACTCTTTGCTCTTGCTTAAAACCCGAGACAAAAAGTGGTCGGTTATGGGGCTTTGATCCCAACAATAAGTCTTCGTCTGTAAAGGCAACAACAATATTGGTGGCATAGCAAGAAGCATGACTTTCTTCTTTTTCCTCTTTGCAGGATGTAGTGTGTGCCGTTTGGACCTCTTACCGGAGCATTTTCTCAGGAAAGAAGTCACCCAAAGTGATAGGACGACGTCTCCAGCTTCTCGGTGCTTTCTTCCGTTTAGTTTGTGAAACTTTTGAGTTTCTCCTGGGTCGTGTACCTTTATTCTTGGCTTGGTTCAGTTTCTTCGCCGGCCCGGGATGAAATTGATCCATATGTTGCTTTTGCCTTCGACGGCGCGTCACAAGAATCCACTCGCCCTCGCTTTCAGTTTCAGAGGCTGAATTTGCATCTTTTCAACCTTTATATCACTGACAAACATGTTTTTGATGAAGTTTGAATCTAAACTTCCAAATTGGATCATTGTCGATGCCTCCAGGTGCCTTGACGGTAGACTAATACCATGCTTGTGTTTGGGTGCATTCCCATTGTTGGCAGTTGTTATCACGCTCGCAGTATTTGCATCCGCAGCATCTTCACTATCGAGGATTATCTTTCCATCCCTTGCTAGCGCCATGATCTTTGTTTCAAAAGAAACAAATATAGTGGATAATGATTTTTTTTTTTTAAATACTTAACATAATTTTTTAACAATATTCAATAAAATTGACATGAACCCACATAATAATATATAATCAAAACTCAAAAAGTATTAAAATAGATTTTTCTCTCTCTCTCTCTGTTTTCATAATCAAAAAATATATTCAAAACTCAAAAAATATCTTTTCTTTTGTCTCTGCCATCATATTCCCCAAATCACTCACAATGAAATATGAAGTGTCAAATTAGTAAGATTTATTCTAGTCAATAGCCCAACAAATAAACATCAAGGCTCATTAAGTTTAACATCGAACAACTATCAAGGTTCATATCAACAATTCTAAGATTCAAATTTCTATGCAAAAATCAATTAAAAAATAAATAAATAGATGTATAAATTTCAAAATTAGTATACAATGCCTTTTTGTACCGTTGTTTTTGAAGAAAAAGTTGAATACTATAGGGTATGTGAGAGAAGAAAATTTCTAATAGGATTTTTGGTGTTTTAATTGAGATAGAAGAAAGAAATAAAATGTAATAAAATTTTTAATATTTTAATTTGAAGGGAATAAGGAAAAAGAGAGGGAAGAGAAAGAGAGAGAATTTTCATTATTATTGTAATGAGATTAGTTAAAAATAAATCATCAAAAATAAAATAGAGTAGAAAAATTAAATTTTTTTATTATATAAGTTATATAAAAGTCAAATTTGTTTTGGTGGGGGGGGGGCGAAATTTTAAAATTCAAAAAATATATATACTAAAAAGTGGATTTTTAAAAAATTGAGGTGGGGGGGGGGGGGTTAACCGCCACTGCTACCACCAGCCCCCCCGACTCCATCACTGGATGGGATGTACTGGCATTTTTAACCAGAGCTTATAGAAGTCTCTATTACAAAGCAGAGAGATGGAAGCAATTCTTAAGTTTTGTTAAATTGATAAATTTTGATAGTTAGATTCAGAGAGGATAGGCAAAGTCTTTTTCTTGCGGAAATCCCAATTATTTACGTTTTCTTTATTTGGGAAGGTCACTTGTTGATAATTAACGTGAAGAAATACTTAAGTGTTGATGCCCGAGAATGGAGCATTGTTGAAGCCCAATAAAGAGTCCTATATCGAGAACCAACTGACAGCAGTTGAGAGTTGGAGGAATAAAATTGAGTGCGTGGAGCGCCGAGCAAAATTACGCACCTATGCGGTGAGCACAGAGCGAACTATTCGTTCGCCTTTTACTAAAGAATACCATGTCTTTGCCGCAATACAAGCAGCATATGCCACTTTTTGGAGGGTCCTTTCCCTTAAGGAATGCCCTGATAATTAAGTTAACATGTCATCTCACTTTAGCCGTTGAACTAATGTGAGTATTTGTGTAATTTATTGAACTAAATTGACCCTCATTCCATATTCTAAGATTGAAAATGTGCTTTCTTCATGTATCATGTATCAAACTTGAAAGAAAAATAAATTATATTTGGATGCAAGATAGTTGAAAAGTAGTTTTATTAAAAGATTTAAAATTTATCTTAAAAGGTTTTTCTATGTTTCCGAATAATTTTAAAGTTCTCCCAAACTTTCTGTACCCATTACAAACTCCACCATCAACCACACTTCATTGGCAGAGACAATCCAATCCAAAGTTGGTTTCCTTTGACGAAGTGCATAGAGTTTTCCCTAACTCTATTGGAACAACAGTAAATAGAAAAGGGTAGTCTTGAATCTCTTTTCTTGTAAGATATTAAGCGGGCATCTTGAAACTCAATTCAACTAGTCGAAATTATAATATGTGAAAATATGAAACTACTCGAATTTGACTCAAACAAAATTTCAAGTTCACGACTAGTTCAGTCAAAATTAAGGGATGGGATTGTCTTGATCCATTTTGTGTCCCACATCGAGAATTTATAAAAGTACATCAATCACATAGACAATAAATTGATTGGTGCTATGAGATATGAAACTCAGCTTTGTGCTTAGGGCAATGACGCAGATAGTGAGGTTCTAACCGATGCGCGTCTATTACTAGTTGAAAACTATTTCCAAACCCCCTCTTAGGCCTGGGTTTGGCCTTGGCCTTTGAGAATTTCTGGAAGGGCTCCCATCCGAGGTTTCACGGGGCATCGGTTTGAGTTTAGGAAATAGAGCACCGTGCGGCTAGTAATAGCTGGGTGCGATTACGTATGTCTGAAAATTATGGAACTATCATGAGTTCTAGTTGGGCGTCACACTCATGGCCACGTCGGCCCTGTTTAGAGGACCAACAACACAAAATTTAATCAAAAGTCAATTCCATTGATTGCAAAAACATGATTACAATATAGCTGTAGGAATGATTACAATTGGATGGACCGAGAGGGGGAAATCCAACGCTTGACAATGCTTGAGAAGGTTTCACTTCAATATCTATTCCCTCCCTATAATTGGTTAAAAAAAATAAATCCTAATGACATCAGTAGATATTAAAAAGGCCAAACAGCCCGCCCGAAAAGCTGTAAAACTGTACAATGCAAGAACAAAAGATAAAAGGGCCTAACACCTACAACACAACAGAATGTTCCTTTTGGTCCGGCATCTTTCGGTGAAGGCTAGTGCAGATTGCGGTCAAGGATGTCTGATGTGCGGAGGCCCATCTTTGACTTTCTCCCCCTTTTGAGCTAGCGACGTCCTCAGCGCCATAGAGTTGTGATACACCTTGATGAGAGGTTTGAACGCCTTTAGATCTGTCCCTCGTTCCCAGGTATTCTCCTTGCTACTACATCCTCTTCGTTTCACCAAGTACTCATCATGTGTCTTCTTTATAAGTGATGGAGTAGACGTGGGTATCTCAGTCCTTCGGTAAAACTACCACATCAGATGTTGGAAGTAGCCTCTTAGATGATATGAGCATAAAGCAAAGCTTGTAGGAAATTACAAAGCATACCTTTCTCTGCCTTAAGGCTAAGATCAACTGTAGCCATTTAATATCTGCTACGTGAGCCATCGGCTCACATGATATTAAATTAATTCTTTTAATGGGGAGAGACCATCACAGTAGCTTGCTATCGAGGCTCTCGAGCGATGCCTTGGCGTCGCACTACTGCCTTGGCCTGGCACACCCAACAAAATCCAAGTTTAAGTGTTTCTACTTGTTTTTTCTAATGCTTATCTATAAATCTTTTGAGAAGGAAATCAAGAAGTCAGGAATTTGATGGGGGGGGGGGGGTGGAGAATTTTTTTGAGATCATTTGTTATTAAAATGTATAAATATAAGGGTTATATATAATATTAATAGATAAAATAACAAAAAATATCATATTTATGCATATATGACCGATTAGAAGTGCTACAATAAAAAAAATGCTATAATCGAAAACAATATATAAAAAATGATACTAAAAAAATAGCAAATTATTTTTTGTTTCAAAAGAAACAAATATAGTGGATAATGAATTTCTTTTAAAAAAATACTTAACACAAATTTTTTTAACAATAATCAATAAAATTGACATAAACCCACATAATAATATATAATCAAAACTCAAAAAGTATTAAAATAGATTTTTTTTCTCTCTCTTTGTTTTCATAATCAAAAAATATATTCAAAACTCAAAAAATATATTTTCTTTTGTCTCTGACATCACATTCCCCAAATCACTCCCAATAAAATATGAAGTGTCAAATTAGTAAGATTTATTCGAGTCAATAGCCCAACAAATAAACATTAAGGCTCAATAAGTTTAATATGGAACAACTATCAAGATTCATATCAACAATTCTAAGATTCAAATCTCTACACAAAAATAATAATAAATAGATGTATAAATTCCAAAATTAGTACACAATACCTTCTTGTATGTTGCTTTCGAAGAAAAGGTTGAATACTATAGGGTTTGTGAGAGAAGAAAATTTCTAATAGGATTTTTGATGTCTTAATTGAGATAGAAGAAAGAAGTAAAATCTAAAAGAATTTTTAATATTTTAATTTGAAGGAAATAGGGAAAAGAGAGGAAAGAGAAAGAGAGAGAATTTTCATTATTATTGTAATGAGATTAGTTAAAAATAAATCATCAAAAATAAAATAGGGTAGAAAAATTAATATTTTTTCATTATATAACTTATATAAAAGTCAATTTTTTCTTTGGGGGGGGGGGGGGGTTTAAATTCAAAAAATATATATACTAAAAAAATGGATTTTTAAAAAATTGAGGGGGTGGGGGGTCTCGGTCACTGCTTTCTTCAACTTATCCTTTATATTATCTCATTAACTAAATATTAGACAATTGGTCTTCGTGTGTTAAATGAAAACTGTTAAGAGTGAATGTCAGTTATCCCCCTTCAAATATTTACTCCATTCACCATTTACTATTTAATAATTAATACTACTTTCATTTGATAATAATAATAGTTGATTAAAATGCATCATACATATTAAAGAAAATTTAAAAATTATAATTTTTATACTTTATTTGACCAATTTACCCTTATTAAATGTTAGTATTAATAATCAGGAAATTGTGTTAATAGTACTTAATTTGAGGATAAATTTGAAAAACTTCCATTTAATATTGTCTTATTTTCATAAAGTCACAGGTATTGTGAAACAAAAATTTTATGGTAAAACTATTAATAATATGAAATAGGGTTAATATAAATTTTACTCGCTTTAGTCATTATATAAACACTATCTAATCTAATAATTAACATATTTTTGACTTCATAAGATAATTTTATTCTGTTATGTGAATTTTTTTAATTTCCTTATTTTGTTCAACAAAAAGAAAATCTAAAGCAAATTACTTTGTTTACTTCTTATCTACTTGGTTCTGATATTTCTTCTCATTTATCAATTGTAATCATTTATTGTCAATCGATTAGTAATTATGATGGTCTAGTGCAAATTGAACTTACAAGTTATAATCCATGATAACTTACTAAAACAAAAGGGGAAAAAAAAGTTATGAACAAATTAATGAGAAAACAAACTAAAAGAGCCAGATCATACTGAATAAAATAAAAGTGCCGAGAGGAATGAGATGTCACATCCTATCAAAAACTGAAATAAATGAGATACAACTATAGATAAACTGAAAATAATATTGTAGTACTATAAGTCTATAACTAAACATCATGAGTAAAACTATAACGAGAAGCAAAAAACAAAAAAAAAAAACTTGAGTAAAACTAAAATTGTATTGTGCATCTTAACTCTTCGGATGTTAAATTACAGACGTATAACTTTTTCCTTAAAGATCCTAATCTGATTGATAAATAATCAAAACAGAAAAATATATGTATATACAAATATTAAATCGTATTGTTAGCATAATTATAGAAAATCAGTGATTACTTGATTATGGGAAATTAGTCCTAGCATGATTTTAGGAGTCTTATTTAGCAAAATTACGGCAACTAATTGTCCTTGCATATTTGTATTCTTGTGTATATATATGTAATATCTCTGTACAAAATATGCAAAAATACACAATTCTTTTATCATTGTTTCCACTCTTTCTTGCTGATATGGTATCAGAGCCTAAGGGCTTTTATTTATAATTTCTGAAACTTCTCGTCTCTCTTTGCAATCTGCCATTTTTCACTCTCTGTTCATCCCTATTTCTCCTGCAAGAAAGAAACCTAATGGAGAAATCTGACATCTCAAAACCTATTGCAATGGTTATGACCGGCTCCAACTATAATATGTGGATTCAAAGAATGAAAAGTTTGTTGATAGGTCGCAAGCTTTGGCGTATTGTTACCGTTGACATAGCTGAGCCGACAAGAGAGAAAGATGAAACTGATACGAAATTTGTGGAATGTCTCGAGGATTGGGATAGCAAAAATCATCAAATCATCACCTGGTTTCGCAACACCTCTATTCCATCCATTCACATCCAATTTGCTGATTATGAATCTGTGAAAGAAATCTCGGATTGCTTGGCTCATCGATATCAAACCACTAGACTTGCCCACTACTATCAGTTATGGACAACTCTTCATATTCTGAAACAAGAATCAGGTCAATCTGTGAATGATTTTCTTGCTCAAGTTCAACCAATATGGAATCAGATATCTTAGGCCAAAATCAGTGAAGATCATCTTCGTCTCATTCAAGTTCTTATGGCTCTTCGATTAGAATATGAAGTTGTTCGAGCGTCTCTGCTTCATCGAAATCCACTGCCATCATTGGATACAACCATTCAAGAGCTTATCTTTGAAGAAACTCGTCTTGATTTGGATAAATCTCCTCAATTGAACACAACTCTTGCAACTACTCGCTCATCACATCAAAAATCTGGCAATCAATTTTGTAAGAATTGCAATCAAATTGGTCATGCTTTTACTTATTGTCCTACTATTGAGTGCAGATATTGTCATGATTATGATCATATTCTTGAAAAGCGAAAGACGAGTACGCGGGTAATTAAGACCTGATAGGGGTATGTTCAAACCAGAACTTCAAAAACTAAAAACTTCATCACTTAAGCCAACCAAAGGAAAACTACGACAGCATTACACTAACATTCTTCAGGAAGGAAATTCCAAATGAGGTGAAGCTTATGGATCATGTTTTTCGGGCTCATAATACACAGAATGCTTTGATCCCAAAAAGTAAATAAATAAATCAAAAGAAAAAGGGAATACACATAATGCAATGACATATTTTTCAGTAAAGAGGTTTCTTGAAAACTGTAGAAAAATACAAGAAAATGCCTTGAAACTAGAGCATATTCATTTATGCTCATCCCTATTCATACTAATATTACTTTTGTTCTTTCGTGAAGCTGCAATAGCATAGCTTCTCAAATTTTAAAGATGAACCCGCACATCCAATTCAAATGATCATTCACTTGGTCACATTTTCGTTTTCCCATTAGCTAAGCATTTCCCAACTGATAAGCTTTTTTCAAACTACCAATCGAGCTTGATTTTTGGTCCTGAAAAGGAACACCATTTGATGTCCCTTCATTCACAACAGATACTTTTTTAATCTCAAAATCAAATTATTAACTGGACAACATATTGTAAAAAGACGAAAATCAATTAAAACCTAGCCTGATTTAAACGCGATTAAGTATAAAATTTGAAGGATTAGCATGGGCCGTGCAAATGGACTGTATAAATTGCAGATTTATCCTAGCAAGATTCCGTAAATGAAAACAAAAAAAAAGCATAACAAAAAAATGGGGAGATGAGCGAGGGAGCCGGAGAAGAAAGGTGGAGAATGAGGGATTCGTTCCTTAGAGAGAGAATCGATCAGCGTGGAGAGAGAGTGGGTTTTGGCGCTCTCAAGGAATTTTGCCAGCCTTTTTCTTCTTTCCTCTTTTGCGCTGATTTGATTTGAGGTGCATTAATATATTATCTTTTATAAAAGGTAAATTACATCTTCATCACTTTAAATATAATATAATTATAAATTAAATCCTCTTATTTTAAAAATTTTAAATATTCTCTCAAAATTTAGGATATTCTAATAAATATTAATAGAAATATCCAAAAAATAACTTTCCGACAACTATAGCATTCAACCAGCTACCGAAAGATGTACTTCGTCAAGTCTAACAAAATCTCTCAATCAATTTTGTTAATCCACCAACCTTCGCAAATAATTTCACTTTATACCACTATAACTACCATTGTACATTAGCATCTATAACTTTTACATCGTCACTACTTTTTTATTAAAATTAATATCATATATAACTTTTGCATCCTGAACTTGTCAAAATCATGCGAATCTCATCTTAAAATCCACCTAAACTAGTAGAATTATATATTTGTAATTTTAAAACAATAAAGATTGATTTGTAATCACACCATACGTCTATGGGTGTAGACGTATGTTGCCCTATTTTAAATGTATATAAAAAATTCAAATATTGAGAATTGATACATATTATTCCGATTTGTACACTTATGGGGTGTTTGTAAAAACTCCTACTTTTGAAGAAGTTGAAATTATAGAAAAAGTTGAAAATTTTTGAATAGTAAAAATATGTAGTATTTGAAGAAAGAAGTGAAAACTAAAAAGAAAAGTAGTTTGAATATTTGAAAAAAAAAATCTTAGAAAGTGCGTTAATATGAGACATTCAACTTGCAAATAATTACAAAAAATACCAAAAAGCAAAAAAAAACGTTGGTTTATAATTGCTTCCAACTTCCAATTTTTTTTGTTTAAAAAAAAAGCAAAAACTAGTATACCAAACACTATTCTATTGCTTAAAAATAGCAAAAAATATAGAATATATATGTGTGTGTGTGTGTGTGTGTGTATACTATTAAAAAAAATCATTTTTGTCTCACAAATGGCAATTTTTTTTTGTAATTTTACAAAATTTGCCCTTCAATTTTATGTGCAATAAATAGAGTTATGTAAAATTGTGGCTAATATTGAAAATTCCCATGAAATCAATTCAATTCGGATACCAAAATTTGACATGCCAATTTTACCCTTTTAAGTAGTAAACACATTCAACAAAGAAGCAAATAGAGAGAACAATATTGTAATATCACAATCCAATTTGAAAATAATTTTCTCAACCCACAAACCATTTTCTGGATCATTTTGGATTTTGAAAGTTAAAACCCATTTTTAATAAAAAGTTTCTTTAAATTAATAATTAATGTTTTTAGCTCTTTCTCTCTCTCTCTAACTCTCTCACACACGCGCGCGCGCAGACACACACAATAATTTCTCAAATTACAATGATCCGACTTTTTTTCTTCTTTTTATGTTTATTACTTTATCACATAATTTTATTTTATATAATTATTTTATTTTTGGCTTATTATTATTTAATAAATTATGTCAAACGGTTCTTAAAAGTATTCTTATAAAAGAAATTTAATAATATATTTATATTTTGCTTCTAAAATAATTTACACACTAAATTAAGATATATAATTTTTATATCTTGCACACGCATAGAGTGTGCGGCATTATTAGTACATATTTAAGTTATTGCAAACACCCCCTTAGAGGTACTTGCAACCATTTCTACATTAAAAAAAAATTAATTTGTATAAAAGGTTAAATGTAAAAGTGAATAGTATTTGAAAAGAAAAAGTGAAAAGTAATGATTAAATTTTGTAAAAATAACTTGAAACTAGAAACAGTAGCCTGAGATGAGCTCTCGACTTTTAGATTATTTTATTTTTTTGAACGAAAAAGGAAACATAAAACACTACATTACCTTTTTTTTTTTTCTAAATAAGTTGGAAAACATTTTTTTTATTATTACTTGCAAACACCCCCTTACAATCCTTGAGTCCATTTTGGTCTTTTATGTTGACTAGCTTAGCTTTAATTATAAATTTTTTTATTCCCTTCATTGACTTATTGTTTACACCGTTTTTTTGCTTAGAACTTTAATTTTCTCATGCTTATATTCAATTCTGTAGGATATGGTACGTAGTTGAAAGAGAAGTTCAAATTTGTGTAAATAAAATAAGTTTTGGTTACAACTATTTCATATCTATTTTAACCATTTCAATTTTATGAAATAATTATGGGCTAATTATCTTAACCTCCCTTTAAAATAACAAAATTATCAACTTTGCCCCTCAAACTTTCATAATCACTACAAAAAAATGCATTTTAAATAACAAAATAAGACAATTGTATATTTTCTCACAAGAATTAGGTTTTCAATAACAAAATATTGTTGTTGTTACCAAATACTACTTTTTATTGATGATAAATAGAACTCGTTACGAAAAACTGTCACAGAAAATTCAAACTTCAGTGCGACAAAACTCTATTAATATATATCAAAATTCTATCAAATTCTATTAATATTTTGACAAAACTCTATCAAAATTAAAACTTCCGTGTTACATAATACAAAAGTAGTTTCTTTTTCTTGTGACAACTTTGAAATTTGTTAACAAAACTCTATTAATATTTTATAATATATATATATATGTGTGTGTGTGTGTATATATATGATGTCGAAGTTTGGCTTGCTCCTCCAGGGTGATGTGGGCCAACAACTAGACAATCAGAAATGGAAGAGTCCTTGCCCAACTAGGATGGAAAACATGTGGGTCTAGATCCTCCGATACCTAAGTCAGCGAATTGGGAGATAATATGGCAAGTATTAGAGAGAATCGAGCAGAGAATAAGCTAATCTCTACATGTTACCTCTTTGGAGACATGCATGGGGTATTTATAGTGTTCCCCAGCCCTTGGAATTTGCGAGATTTAGGGTACCTAGGACTGTAGGTCTTAGGTATAGGTTGAACTTTCAGTCCCAACTGGCGGTGGCACAGTAGGTGTAGCCCTACAAGAATAGGGTAGTGCGACAGAGTACGGAGGATGTTGACAGAAGGTTCGGCGGTCCTCGATGATCCAACTTGGTCAAGGAGGGTCTATACTCGAAGAAAGTTCTACTGAGGATCAGTCGCTCGAATACTCGACTCTGAATTTCAAAAGTGGTTAATCTTTGAGGAGAGCCACACTACGCTGGCATGACACGTGGCACAGGTGTGGGTCCCGATGGGCACATGTCAGATATCCCGTAACATTAGTCCCCCAACTTTGGAACTTGTAAGTGAAACGGCATGTTCTGGAGTATTCAAAGGGTTAAGTGGGCATTGAGGATACAATCAAGCGGGAAACTTGAATTTTTTGAATATAAAAAATGATGATTGAGGAGACCAAGAGTCAAATTGATTTGACAGTAATAACATCGAGTATAGATGTGATGTTTGGTGTTCTCGAGGCTGCTTTTTACTGCCCTTATAAATAGGGTTTCAAGGGTCAGCCGTCGGGTCCTACCAATTATTGTAATCTTCTGGTCGATCGTTCGAGCAGAGCTTTCAAGCAAATTACAAATTCAAGTCCTTTAAACTATTCAGAAACCCCAGTCTCCCCAAATTTTTAGGTAATCCCTTCATCTCTTTTTCCCCTTTTTGATATTACTCTTTCTTTCCTTATCAAACGTCCTATAAAAATGAGTGAAGGAGGGAGCGATTCTCAAAATTGGAACTTGAGCGGCAGTCCATCGGTGGATGGTTCGCTGCCGGTAGAGGAGGTTTCATCAAATAGCAGTTTGGAGAGAAATGTAGACTGTTTTAGGGCAGCCTTAGACAACTAAAAAGTTGGTGGGGCATCTACCTCAGGTGCTTGGCAGGGAGCTCCGGAGGTGGCTAGACGATTACTTCAATCACATTTTCACCAGAGGGATGAGCCTGATGAAGAACCCATGGCAGAAGTGGGGGATAATATAGAGGCCAAAAGTCGAGCTCAAGAGAACGGGCTTCCTCACTTGGCAAGCTCTAACCGGGTCCTCAAGGAGGATTCCCTATAGTTGGCTTCAACAAAAATGGCGGGGACATCAGGTACCGTTTGAGGTCGAGGAGTGCCTGGCTGTATTTCTTTAACCAAACAAAATCTTGGACCTTTCTCAGGCCCTTGAAGAAAGGCAAGTTTTGATCAGCGGATCTAGATATGAATCGGTTAAGGGCCACGGCCCTTCCTACTAGTCTCTGAACTTCATTAACTAGCCAGATGGGTTAATTTCGAGGATGGCTTGAATCTTGGTCGGATTAGCTTCAACCCCCCTGTCACTCACCATGTAAACGAGGAATTTCTGTCCTCAAACCCCGAAGGTGCAGTTGGAAAGATTCAATTTTAGACCAAACTTTTTGAGGATGGAGAAGGTTCTAGAGAGATGTTCAAAGTGTTTGGCCGCCCTCTCGCTCCTCACTATCATGTCATCAATGTAAACGTCTATGGCCTTGGCAATCTCATCCTTGATCATCAGGTTTACCAACCTTTGGTATGTGGTGTTAGCACTTTTAAGACTGAAGGGCATGACCAGAAAACATTAGACCCCATTAGGCACAATGAAGGTCATTTTGTCCCCGTCTTCGGCGGCTATGAATATTTGATAATAGCCCTGAAAGGTATCCATCATGCTCATCAACTCGCACCCTGTTGTCGAATTGACCAACATGTCAATCCGAGGGAGGGGATAAGGATCCTTGGGACAAGCCTTGTTAAGGTCGATGAAGTCATTGCACATTCTCCACTTTCTGTCACCCTTCGCGATAAAGATGACATTACAAAGCCACTCGATGTACTAAGCAGGTATAATATAACCGGCCCCAAGCAATTTGTTCACTTCTTCTTCGATTACTCTATTCCTTTCCTCACAAAAAGTTCTCAGTTTTTGCTAAACAGAACAAAACAAAGGGTCTACATTGAGCCTATAGACGATGATCTCAGGATCGATGCTAGAGAAGCCAAAAGCTTTCCAGGTAAATAATACATCCAAGTTCTCCTGGAGGAACTGGACAAGCAATATTTTCTTGGCTAGCTTGAGGTGGGAACCAATGAGGGTAGTTTTTTTGGGATTACCCTCCTCGAGTTGGATGGTCTTACACTCCTTGCCTAGCTCCATTTTTGGTCTTCGATTCTCTCTCTCTTAGCTTGGTCAGTATCCAAATACTCCGGGATGTCCATGTTCGAGTTGGTCGGAACCGAAGGTCAAGGAAGGGCGTCTTCCTGCCTTCAACTGAAATTGTGTAGCATTTCCACGCTTCCATTACCCCATAGAAGACTTCCCCTAGCCCAGTGGGGGTTAGAAACTTCATCTTCAAATGATAAGTAGAGACCACCGCTTGGAAAGAATTAAGGGAGGGTCGCCCCAAAATAATGTTGTAGGCAAAAGGTGCATCAACTGCGACATAAGGAACTATAACAGTCCTTTTGCTTGATGCCTCTCCCAACGAAGTGGATAGGCGGATGAGGCCAAGGGCTACAACTTCAGACCCTCCGAACCTGATCAGGGGGGTCCTAATCGGCACAAATTTGTAATTGCCCAAATCCATCTTCTTTAACGTTGAGTAAAGTAGGACATTGGTTGAGCTGCCACTGTCAATCATAGTACGGGTGATAGCATAGTTGGCTACATCAATGGTGAATACCATCAGGTAGCTTGGGGAGTCCTCGATTCCTTCGGGATACTGGATGTGAGAGAGATCTGCATCACTGAACACGATGGCGTTCCCTTCTATAGTATTAATCTCAATGCATGATAATTGCTAGCCCTCCTTGATCTTGTTCGAGTACTGGCTCAGCCGTTTCTCAATCATTTGCCTTGTTCCTCGAGAGTCCCCTGGTGGAGCCTCATGTGATAGTGTTAACCACTCCCCTTGTGGGCAAAATATGGTTGATGATTGGGCGCTTGTCTGGTTGGCTCGAAGGGCCTTCGCTCGATAAGCCCGAGCTATAGCTGGTTGCAGGGGTAGGTGCTTGCTTCCTTTTTCCCTTGTACCCCTTACTTTTCTTTCCATCCACCCTAACAAATTTCTAGACAATAGGATAGCCGTTGTCAATGAGGCATTGAATCTCTTGCTTCAGGGCAAAACAACTGTCGGTATCATGGTTCCCGCACTAGCGGTGGAAGGCACAGCATTTGTTACCTTTTTTCTCTCCCAACCGCTCTAGAGCTGACATCGGGTGGTAAAGGAGTTTGGGGGACTCGGTTGTCCGGCTGCCAATGTGGTGTATACTTCCCATCGAGGAAGGACTAGTGGGGTAAAATCTTTGAGGCCCTTTCTAGCCTTGTCCTTATTTCTTCCCTTTAGGGTAAAGTTCCTCAAAGTATCCTCTACATTCATGTACTACTGGGCGATACTCATTATTCTAGCTTGAGTTTGCAGTTGTTTGCGCGTGATGTGTTTTGCGTAGTCTCTATTTCTAATGCCGAGCATAATACATCGAGGAGAAAATCTATTTGAACAAGCTCGACCTTAAGGAGCTCTGTGTTGAATCTTGTGAAAAAGTCTCGCAAGGACTCACCCTCTTTTTGCTTAATCTTGTGAAGATGGCCGGGAGGCAATTTAGCTGGAGTCTAGGGGTAAAAGTGGATAACAAATTTCTAGCACAAATCATCGAAACTTTCAATTGAGGTAGGCGGCTGGTGTTCATACCATGAGGATACCATTCCTTGTAATGTGGTCACAAAGAGTTTAGCATCAAAATCATCATCGATATTTTGAACCCGGATCACGCTCTCGAAATGGACTAGGTGCTCCCGAGGGTTCTTTTCTCTATCATACCAAGGTAAGCTGGTGGGAATCTTACATCCGGGGGCTGCAAGGGCATCACATAACTCAAAGCATGATGGGTCCATGTCATCCTCTTGACATCGGCGTCAGGGTTGAGTAGAACCGGCCATATTTGAGCTGGCCGCAACCTCGTTTAACCTCTTATTTATACCCTCGACCTGTTGGGAAAGCTCGTGGATGGTTGGACAGGCTTGTTCACACATCCTGAGCTCATCCCCCCAACGTTGCATCTCTGAGACTTGTTGAGAAATGTCTTCAACCTCATCTCTTGAGACCTGGGGGAGATATCCGAATCTCTACTCGAAAATTGAGAAGCAAGGACCACCGCGATTCGAGCATGAGATTCGATCTTGGGATTCGGCGACTCTCTCCTATTAGAGAGGGTTGTTGGTTACCCTTTCGTGGGGGTAATGATGGCTTTCTCTCACGACAGCAGGGGCGTCTGGAATACTTGGTACTTAGGATTAGTTTATTTTTAATTTGTCCAAACCAACTTGTATTGTTAAATCCATTTTAATCAATTAACTTTTTTTTTAAGAAAAAACTCTCCTTTGTTTAGGATCAATTTATCTATAAGTTGTCCAAATTAATTTGTAGGATAAATATTTTTTACCCTCCAAACTTTTCGCGTTTTGAGAATTTATCATATAAACTTTTTTTTTTGCCGTTTTCCATCTGAACTTTGCAGTTTTTTACACATTACATTTTCTGGTAGAGCAAAGGCAAATGCATCATTTCAGCTAGTTAAAGTCACATGACATACATGTGAATGCCCTTAGATGGCAATATTAAAAAATACAAAGTTTAGATGGCAAAAGGCAAAAAATAAAACAAAAAAAAAAGTTTATATGATAAAGTCCCAATATACGAAAAGGTTGGAGGGTTAAAAGTATTTATCTCCATATAAAATAACACATTTGCCCTTACTTAAAGTCACATGACATGCATGTGATGGAATTCTGGCGGAATATTCCGCCGAAAAATGCCTATAGATGGTTATATATAAAAAAACGCAAAGTTTAGATGGCAAACGGCAAAAAAAAAAGAGTTTCATATGGTAAAGTCCAAAAACACGAAAAGTTTGGAGGGTAAAAAATATTTATCCCTATATATTATTCACTCTATTTTAATCAATTAATTCTTTAACTATTATATGTTGTGTTTTTTTTTGTCTTCTTTTAATGGTCTCACATATTAATTTATTGTGTGTGGACTGCTATCTCATTAAAGGGAGTCCAATTGTGTGATCCTTTAACAAATAAGTTTAATGGGCTTATAGAAATATTAAATTGAGTATGTGTTTTTCATGTATAGATGTCTGGTCACAATTTAATTATGTTTGATGAGCTTACAATTAAAGTGTGATACATCAGGCATATTAGAGTATGGTCCCTAAACCAAAATATAACAACGTTTTTTTTTTCTTTCTACCCCATCTAAGAGAGAGAATACAGAAAAGCTATGCTATTTTTTCCTTGGTTTAGAAGATCACTAACCCTAACTCCACTTTTCTTTTGCATCTTTGATGGATCAAGGTTAGTGGTTTCGATTAAAGCATTATTTGGTTATTTACTAGAGATCCTATGCATGATCTATTTGTAGCAATCGGTTTTGTTTTATGTTTCAAATAATTGATTGTTGCATTTGAATCCATATTTAGTAAGGTTTTCAACAAGTGGTATCAGAGCAAGACTAGATAAATAATCAAATATGGTTTTGTTTTAATTTGTCCAGTTGTGATTTGATATTTTTTTGAGCATGCTTTGGTTAATTTACAATATATATATATATATATGTGTGTGTGTGTGTGTGTGTGTGTTTTGATATATATTGCAGATGTATGTTCATATTCATAAATCTTGTTTGATTTCATGTCATTATGTGATCTTGGGCATTAAAATCCATCCATAAAGTTTTGGGTGATTTTTTTTCCCTATTTTCTACTTCAAGTCATGTGCATCTTTTTTTAAAAAAACAAAAAAAAGGGGGTCAAATCTGCTGCTAAAGGTGTCGAGAACCCGCGACCATCAGTAAGGCCTATGCATTCCAAATTGCTAGGCTATTGTTCCATTTTCTGCCATGGTTGCATGCGTTGGTTTGTTATAGGTATTGGTACTTGGGACTGAACCCGCATCAAGCGTACCAAAGAAAAAAATAAAACAAATTGGCAGCCATAGAGGATCGAACTCGAATATGTATGGTGGCATTACAGTGTGTCTACCATCGATCTACTTTACTTTTTAGATCACGTGGCTGTTGTTTCTATGGGACAAAGCATAAAGCCAAAAACAAAAGGCTTGCTTGGGATGGGGTTTGAATCTGTGTATGTCGTTTGGCATTACAATATGTGCACCACTTGAATATATTGTTATTATAATACAATTTTTGCATTTATATTTATATATATGAGGTCAAATTTTAAGCGGTGCTTGTGGAAATTGAACAAGAATAGTACATAGGCTGGAAACCAGGATGGCCAGATGAAAAGAGCCTTCCCTGATAACTCATGTTTTGGTATAATAGCGTCACATACAATTCAAGTTCAAAAGTTGAAAAAACAAAACTTGTATATATGTTGAGATTTACCTATTTTGGAAAATTAGGCATGTTTTCTTTTATGTAAAATAATTGGTCCAAATGAAGATTTTTTTGGCCAAAGGATTAACCATTCATGAATATGTGATATATTATTTAGCTTTCTCTATGCAAAATAATCAGCCCAAAGGAAAATTATTTTGGCCAGATAATAGCTAGTCATAAATATGTGAAACGTTATGGAATATGCTAGCAATTTGTCGGTCAAAAGAAAGGCACGTTGCTAGGCAATTCTTTAAATGTTAGTATTTATGAGTTATATGTTACCATTTATAAATTATTATTTTGGTGAAAGACGAAATAATAATGTTGTGTTGGGTATTTTTGGAAACAATCAATATTCATGAACTATGTATAAGAGTACTGCTCACAAATTGCTAATTTTTGTCCAAAGACTAAATAACAGTGTTGTACTAGGTATCTTAAGATGGGCCCAGTTGCATGGATATATGTTTGTTTTTGTTATTATCTGCATATATACATTTATCGTGTTGATTAATTGTGAGCATGTCTTTGTCATATAGTGTCTTCCATATCTGCCGATTTGAACAATGTCCTTGTGCTTAACGGCACAAACTTCAAGCATTGGAAGGAGCATATCATGATTATTCTTGATTGCATGGATCTTGACTATGCACTAAGGTTTGATCGCCCTGCATATCTAACTAATAGCAGTACTGCTACAGAAAGGTTTACGTACGAGAAGTGGGAGCGATCAAACCGCATGAGTGTGATGATCATGCGACGTTCAATTCCAGAAGCCACAAGGGGTGGCATTCTTAAGGAAGCAAATTGCGAGGCAATTCTCCATAAATGAAAAGGTCAAAACGAGCATTGTTTTCAGTAAGTTCATTTCTATGTGGTATAAAGGCAAAAGAAATATAAGGGAGTACATTATAGGAAATGTCTAATCTTGTGACAAGACTAAAGGCTCTTAAGCTTGAGGTGTCTGATGACATACTTGTGCACTTAGTCTTAATTTCACTCCCTGCACAATTTGGTCCATTCAAAACATCCTATAATACCCAAAAGGAGAAATGGACATTGAATGAGTTTACAGCTCAGTGTGTGCAGGAAGGCGAGAGGATGAGTCAAGAGAGGATTGAAAGCCCTCATTTCGCAATTGCTACTCAAGCCAATGCCGCCAACAACAAGCAGAAGAGGAATAAAGGTAAGGAAACTGTAGCATTACGGGCATCCCAATCCAAGGCTCAAAAGAAACATGATATGGTTGATAAATGCTTATTTTGCAAAAAGCCTTACCACATGAAGAAGGATTGCCCCAAATACGCCTTTTAGTATGAAAAGAAAGGTAAACTTCTCAACTTGGTTTGTTCAAAAGCTAATCTGACTTTAGTACCTACTGACACTTAGTGGATAGATACGAGTACAACTACTCACATAAGTGTCACAATGCAGGATTGCCTAAGGTACTGAGTACCAATTGATGCTAAAAGATACATCTATGTGGGAAATGGCAATAAAGCTCATGTGCAGGCTTAGGATTTTATTAGATACTGGTTTATTTTTGGATTTGGAAGAAACTTTTATTGTACTATCTTTTAGAGGAAATTTGGTTTCCATTTCTTGCTTGGACAACTTTGGTTATACTTGTTCATTTGGGAATGGAATTTCCAGTGTTTCTTTGAATTCAAATGTTGTTGGAACCAACAATCTAATTGATAAATTATATAGATTAGACAAATGTGTTGGAACCAACATTCTAATTGATAAATTTATAAGAATGAAAATCTATATTCTAGTAATTATGGTACTAAACGTAAATTAACAAATAACAATTCATCTGTGTTGTGGTATAAGCAATTAAGGCATATCTCTGAATAGAGAATAAAGAGGCTTGTATCACAAAGAATTCTTCTCTCTCTTAATTTTTCATATTTTCAAAGCTGAATTGAATATGTAAAGGAAAAACAAGCAAACATAAAGAGAACAAGTGCAAATAGAAGTAAGGAACTCATGGAGTTGATACATACAGACATTTGTGGTCCATTTCCTACAGCTTCACGGAATGAACAATAATATTTTATCAACTTTATAGATGATTACTCTCGTTATGGTTATTTATACTTAATTCACGAGAATTCTGAGTCGTTGGACGTATATAAAAGTTCGAAAGCTGAAGTTGAAAATCAATTAGGCAAGAAAATTTAGGCTGTCAAATCTGTCTGTGGTGGGGAATACTATGGCAGATATGATGGATTGGGTGAACAATGTTCAAGGCCCTTCACCAAATATTTGATTGAGTACGGGATTGTACCTCATTACATAATGTAGGGGAATCCAAGCCAAAATGGTGTAGCTGAGAGATGAAACCGAACTCTTAAAGACATGGTAAGAAGTATGATTAGTCATTCTTCCTTACCAGAATCACTTTGGGGCGAAGCGTTAAAGACTACTATTTATATACTAAATAGAGTTCCACGCAAAGCAGTGGCAAAAACCCCGTCTGAGCTGTGGACATGCAAGAAGCCCAGTATTAGGTACTTGCATGTCTAAGGATGTCCAGCTGAGTTAGGCCTTATAGGCTTAGTGAAAGGAAACTAGACTCAAGAACAGTTAGTTCCTACTTTATGGGGTACTTAGCAAGATTGAGGGCTTTTAAGTTTTATGATCCCTCAAATAGGTCCTTTTTTGAAACTGGGAATGCCAAATTTATTGAGGATGTTGGTTTTAGTGGGAGTTATCGAGATAAGAAAGTTTGGTTTAAAAGAGGAGTATGTTAGCATTCCTACTACGATTATAGTTGAAAAGAATTGGATAACAAGTCCTAATATTTTTACCCTCTAAATTAGGATACTACATAAAACACAACAATACTTGAGATGCCTACTAATCAGGTAGGGGAAATCATCTAGTCAAGTAGATAAACCCCAACAACCTCAGCCTGAAGTGTCAGTGAAGAGATCCACCAGAGAAAGGAGAAAAGCGATTTCAGATGACTACATCGTGTATCTCAATGAACGCGAAGTTGATACGGGATTGCAAGATGATCCAACATCATTCATTCAAATCAAATTGTGTTCAAATTCTGATAAATGGATGAAAGCCATGAATAAGGAGATGAAATCCATGGCAGACAATGGCGTTTGGAATCTTGTCGAGTTACCACGTGGGGCGAAACCCATTAGTTGTAAGTGGGTTTTCAAAACTGAACGTGACTTAAATGGTAACACTGAAAGATACAAAGCACACCTAGTCGCCAAGGAATTCACCTAGAAAGAAGGCATAGACTTTAAAGAGACTTTCTCACCAATATCAATAAAGGCTCTTTTAGAATAATCATGGCACTTGTAGCTTATTATGATTTGGAGTTACACCAGATGGACATAAAGACACCATTTCTCAATAGAGACATTGAGGAAATTATATACATAGTGCAACCGGAAAACTTTGAGTCCAAAGTCAAATTACCTAGTATGTAAACTCAAAAATTCCATCTATGGATTAAAGTTGGCATCTCGCCAGTGGTATCGAAAGTTTGATCAGGTGATAACCTCTTTCGATTTTAAGAAAACCACCATTGATCAATGTATATATCTCAAGGTTAGTGGGGGCAAATTCGTCATCCTGATGTTGTATGTAGATGATAATCTATTGGTAAGCAGTGATGTAGGCCTACTGCATGAAACCAATAAATTTCAATCAAGTAAATTTGAAATGAAGGATCTTGGTGAGGCGTCTTTTGTTCTGGGTATACGAACCCATTTGAATCATTCTAGAGGTATACTAGGATTATCGCAAAAAGGCCTACATTGATAAGGTGATTAACCGTTTGGCATGCAGAGTTGTGCGCCAAGGGATACGCCTGTGGCAAAAAGTGATAAGCTTAGTTTGCATCAGCAATAGGGAGTTCATGTATGCTTAAGTGTGTACACATCCGGATATAGCGAACATAGTAAGGATGTTGGGTAGGTATTTTATTAACCTGAGTATGGATCATTGGAGAGCAGCAAAGCGGGTTATGAGATATTTACAAAACACTAAGGATTACATGCTTACTTATCAAAGATCAAGCCACCTAGAGTTTGTGGGATATTCTGATTCAGAGTTTGCTGGGTGCCTGGACAGCAGGAGGTCTATATCAGGCTATGTCTTCATGATAGCCACAGGAGTTGTTTGCTGGAAAAGTATCAAGCCGATATTTGTAGCTTCCTCAACTATTGAGGCAGAATTTGTAGCTTGCTATGAGGCATCTACTCAGGGGATATGGCTCCGAAACTTTATCATTGGTCTGCAAGTAGTGAATGGAATAGAGAAACCATTGAGAATCAATTGTGATAATAAGGCCGTTGAGTTGTATACAAAGAAAAACTGAAGTTTGTCTAAGTTAAAGCACATAGACATAAAATATTTGGTTGTGAGAGAAAGAGTTCAGAGCCTTCAAGTGTCAATAGAGCATAATAGTACAAACTACATGATTACGGATCCGTTCACTAAGACATTGCCTCCTAAGGTGTTTCATGAGCATGTGGTCCATATGGGTGTCATTAGGTAAGATGACATGTCACTCTACTATGAGTTTGTTGTTTGGCATAATGCTTTTGACATGATTGACATACTACACAAAATAAAGTTTTAATGCTCTGAAATAAAGTTGTTGACATTCCAATCCAGTTTTGCATGAAGTGTTGGAAAGTGTGCCAAATTTCATGAATTCTGAGATGATAAAAAAAATATGAAATTTTAGGAGTCCAGAATCTGTATTAGTTTTTTCACCGTATTTTTGCCGATTTGCTGCAATATTTCTTGTTTTATGTTGCTTGATCCCAACTCTATACTTTGGCAATATCTAGTGAACATTTTTGCATTAATTTTTAAGGTTTTAGATGCCCTAGGTCGTTGTTCAAAGCCTTGGGCTTTTGGGGACCACACGAGTTCCAAGGCATACCTTGCACAGTCTATAGCGCCTTTAGTAGATGTCCTTTCGCTATGATTTTTTGCGATCGATCGCACTTCAAACGGATGAGCGTATGGGCAATATTTCATTGAATTTCGACACAGTCAAAAAAATCATAAAATTTCAATGGTTCGAAATCCGCACGAGTTTTACACCGTAGTTTCATTGATTTACCGCACTTTTTTTGGTCTTACGTTGCTCCTATCCCAACTCTATACCTTGGCAATATGCGGTGAGCATTTTTGCAGTAATTTCTGTGGTTTCGGATGCCCTAGGTCGTTGGTCAAGGCCGTCGGCTTTTGGGAACCGTCCGAGTTCCTAGCCAGACCTTGGGTGGTCTAAGGGCCTTTTGTAGATCTTCGTTCGCTATGGTTATTAGCATGCGAGCTCACTTCATGCGTATGAGCGTATGAGGAAAATTTCATTGAATTTTGAGATGGTTAAAAATATCAAATAAATTCAGTGGTTTGGAATCCGCACGAGTTTTTTCACCGTATTTCACCGATTCACTGCATTTTTTCAAGTCTTACATTACTCCGTTCCCAACCCTATACATTGGAAATATATGTAAGCATATTTACAATAATTTTAAAGGATTTTGAATGTCCTAGGTCGTTGGTCAATGCCGTGGGCTTTTGGGGACCGCACGAGTTCCTAACCATACCTTGAGCAGTCTATACCCTATCTGTAGATGTCCGTTCACTATGAGTTTTTGCATGCAACCTCATTTCATGCATATAAGCGTATCTGCAAAATTTCAATGAATTCCGAGATGGTCAAAAAAATCACAAAATTTTAGGGGTGTGGAATCCGCATGAGTTTTTCACCATATTTTCGCCGATTTGCTGCATGTTTTTGTTTTCTCCGATCCTAACGCTAGACTTTGGCAGTATGTGCCAAGCATTTTTGTGGTAATTTTTCGTGTTTCGGATGCCCTAGGTTGTTGGTCAAAGCCGTGGGCTTTTGGGGATCATACGAGTTCCTAGCCATACATTTGGCGATGTACAACGCTTTCTGTAGATGTCCTTTTGATGCGATTTTTTGCGTGTGACATCACTTCATGTGTATGAGCGTATGTGCAAAATTTCATTGAATTCCTACCAGATCAAAAATTTGCAAAATTTTAGAAGGTTTTTCACCGTATTTTTGCCGATACGCTGCACTTTTTCTTCTTTTTATGTTGCTCTGATCCCAACCCTATACTTTGGCAATATGCGGTGAGCACTTTTGCAGTAATTTTAAGGGTTTGTCATGCCCTAGGTTGTTGGTCAAAACGGTGGGCTTTTGGGGATTGCACGAGTTCTTATACAACCTTGCGCGGTCTATAGCACCTTCTGTAAAGGTCCTTTCACTGTGATTTGTTGTGTGTGACCTCACTTCATGCGTATGAGTGTATGTACAATATTTTATTGAATTTCGACATGGTCAAAATAATCACAAAATTTCTATGGTCTGGAATCCGCACAATATTTTTTATACTATTTTTGCCCATTCGTTGCACTTCTTTTGGTCATACATTACTCCGATCCCAACTCTATACTTTGGCAATATGTGGTGAGCATTATTGCAGTAATTTTTGTGGGTTCGGATGCCCTAGGTCGTTGGTCAAGGCTGTGGGCCTTTGGGGACTGATTGAGTTCCTAGTCATACTTTGGGTGGTCAAAGCGCCTTCTATTGATGTCCTTTTGCTATGATTATTAGCATGCCAGCTAACTTCACGGTTATGAGCATATGAGCAAAATTTCATTGAATTCGGAGACGGTAAAAAAAATCAAATAATTTCACCGCATTTTCGCCAATTCGCTGCACTTTTTCCAGTCTTACATTACTTCGATCCAAACCCCATGCTTTGGAATTATGCAGAGAGCATTCTTCCAGTAATTTCAAGAGTTTTGGACGCCCTAGGTCATTGGTCAGAGCCGTGGGCTTTTAGGACCGCATGAGTTCCAGGTTGTATCTTGGGTGGTCTATAGCGCCTTTTATTGATGTCTGTTCACTACAATTTTTTTTGTGTGGCCTCACTTCATGCGTATGATTGTATGTGCAAAATTTCATTGAATTCCATGATAATCAAAGAAATCAAAAAATTTCAGGGTGTGTGAGCATATTTTTACCTTATTTTAGCAAATTCGTTGCATTTTTTTTACCTTATTTTAGCTGATTTGCTGCATTTTTTTCTAGTCTTACATTGCTCCAATCTCAACCCTATACTTTGGAAATATGTGTGAGCATATTCACACTAATTTTAGAGGATTTCAAACGCCCTAGGTCATTGGTCAAAGCCGTGGGCTTTTCGGGACGACATGAATTCCTAACTATACCTTAAGCAGTCTATATATAGCTCCTTCTGTAGATGTTTGTTCGCCGTGATTTTTTGCATGCAGCCTCATTTCCAGTGTATAAGCGTATGTGCAAAATTTCATTTCATTCTGAGATGGTCAAAAGAATCACAAAATTTCAGGGATCTGGAATCCGCAGGAGCTTTTTCACCGTATTTTCGCCAATTTGCTGCACTTTTTTTGGTTTTTCTAATCCCAACCATTTACTTTGGCAAGTGATTTTACGTGTTTTGAACTCCCTAGGTTGTTGTTCAAAGTCATGGGCTTTTGGAGACCGAACGAGATCCTAGCCATACATTGGCCGGTCTATAGCACCTTCTGTACATGTCCTTTCGCTACGATTTTTTACGTGCGACCTCACTTCATGCTTATGAGCATATGTGCAAAATTTCATGAATTCTGACATGATCCAAAAAATAACAAAATTTTAGGAGTCCAAAGTCCGCACTAGTTTTTTCACCGTATTTTTGCCGATTTGCTATAACTTTTTCCTGTTTTATGTTGGTCCGATCCCAACCCTATACTTTGGCAATATGTGTTGAGTATTTTTGTAGTAATTTTAAAGGTTTTGGATGCCCTAGGTCATTGGTCAAAACCGTGGGCTTTTGGGGATCGTACGAGTTCCTTGGCATACCTTGTGCGGTCTATAACGCCTTTTGTAGATGTCTTTTTGCTGTGACTTTTTGCATGCGGCCCCACTTCATGCGTATGAGCGTATGTGCAATATTTCATTAAATTTCGACATGGTCAAAAAAATCACAAAATTTCAATGGTCCAAAATCAGTACAAGATTTTTCACCGTATTTTTGCCGATTCATTGCACTTCTTTTGGTCATATGTTGCTCCAATCCCAACTCTATACTTTGACAATATGTGATGAGCATTTTTCCAGTAATTTTTGTGGTTTCGGATGCCCTAGGTCGTTGATCAAGGCCGTGAGCTTTTGGGAGTAGCTTAAGTTCCTAGCCATACCTTGATTAGTCAAAGCACCTTATGTAAAAGTCCTTTCACTGTGATTATTCGCGTGCCAGTCCACTTCACGCGTATGAGCGTATGAGCAAAATTTCATTGAATTCCGAGCCGCTCAAAAAAAATCTAATATTTTCAGGGGTTCATAACCCGCATGAGTTTTTTCATTGTATTTTCGCCGATTTGCTGCACGTTTCTATTCTTATGTTGCTCCAATCCCAACCCTATGCTTTGTCAATATGCAATGAGCATTTTTTCAGTAATTGCACTTAAAAAAAAAAAGTCCCAAAGGGCACTTTGTGGCGCTCGGTGCACTAGACTCACAACAATGCATCTTCAGGTTCCACTTGGCATAGTCCGAAAAAAAAAATAAAACTAAATAAAAAGGAAATTACACGTTGAATATTGAAAGAACTTTTTAATTCTTGAAAAGATTTGTACAAGCTTTGTGAGTATTTCTGGAGGATAAATAGATCTATGGAGAAGTCATCAACCGCAAGTGGTCAATAATTAAGAAACCTTATTCAGCCTTCGACCCAGAGATTTATATGACTTTGAACTTCTTTTTTTTTTTTTTTTTGAAAAAGAGGCAAGATTTAATAATACTTTAAGAAAATGGTCTTAGTACAAGGAGTAATTACCCGTCTTTGAAACGTATCATTTACATTTAAAACCAACTATTTATGGAAAAGAGCGGGACATGTATCAAAAACTACTTTTGTGAACATTGGTAGGGCTGACTTTGCTCAGACTGAATCCCTTACTTTATAATAGTGCCCAACCCCTTACCCCACATTCTAGATGTGCGATATATGTAAATTTTGAAGATTTACTTATCAAATTAGATAACTGAAAAAAATACAATTAACGGGACTAAACATTCTACTGTTAAATAAATCTAATAGATTTACACGTCGCACATCTAGAGTGTGGGACAGGAGATGGCTGCCTCATACTCTAGATGTATGATGTGTATAAATTTTGAAAATTTACTTAACAGCAAAAGATTTAGTCTTGTTAATTGTATTTTTCTCGTTATCTAATCCGGTAAGAAAATTTCATTTACACATTAAGTAAATCTTCAAGATCTACACGTGTCGTACATTTAGAGTATAGGGCAAGGGATGAGACACTATTATGGAAAAGGGGATCCGGTCCAATAAAACTAAGTGAGAGTATAAACTCTCAATAAGACCGTGAAAGATCAACAATTCATATCAATTACTAGATAATAACTTGTTTTATCGGACAACAACGCTATCAAACACTCATTCCATAACCTTAGTGTAGTATACTTAATGTCAACCACGTTGTCGTCACTCCAAAGTGCAGCCTGCTACCTACATGACCCGACAACCACTGTGTAACTCAACTCAGTCTAGAAATTTTTGTGGTTGAGTTCACACGCTTCACTGCAAAAGTCTCTGAAAAAAAGACAGACAAACAAACAAACAAGAATTCGATAATAGGTAGAGCATGATTTGGAATTCAATATTTTCGTTTTCATTACTATGAGATAGCTCTTTTAAATGGCACATAAGCAAAAGCTATAACAACTTGATTGGTATGCATGAATGGAATAATATGGGAATTGAATGAATTAAGGAATGTAATTGATATAGAAATGAAATGATTTCAACATAATATTCCCATGATTGGTATGTACAAGAAATGAGATAGGAATGCAATTATAATTCCTTGTTTGATTCCATTCCCATGACTGGTAATTAAAAATGGATAGCAGGAATGGAATAAAATTATTTAAAATTACCAAATTACCCTTTATATTAAAATGTATAAAAATTATTATTATAAATATTTAGGTTGAAAAAATATATCATAATTATTTTCTAACATAACAAAAATGATATTTAATATTTTTATACTTTCAAATATAAATATCTACTAAAAGTTAACTTATGTGTTTTATTTTTTTTTATTTTCTTTATGTGTTTGTTGAGTTGACAATATATTTTGCAAGAGTAACTAACAATAAATTCGATGTTGGTTACGGTGGAACTTGTTGTAGAAGGCAAATAAGAGGACAGAAATTGAGAGAGGATACGATAAGAGAGGAGAGTGGTTGAGAGAATCTATAGATTGGGAGATTTTCAATGATAATACGTTTTTTGTGTTGGTAATTATCCTTAAATTTGGAAGGATAATTTTATCTAAAATAAAAAGAAGTTGATTCATAGTCAATAAGGAATAGTTAAACCCATGTAGAATATAAGGAATGGTTAAACTCATATTTTTGGAAATGAAGATTCCTTAAAGAATGAGGATTCTTAGACTAAAATTATACCAATCATGGGTTAGGAATGAAGATAGGAATATCTATTGCATTCCCACTGCATTCCTGCATACCAATCATGTTCTAAATGATTTCAACAAGGAATTGTTGTACAATATTTGCAAAATTGAAATTGTACTACTAGAATTGGAATCACATAAATTGCAAATGGAATCAATGTAATAGAATATCTTTTGGCCAAGCTTTTCAAAAATATGAAACATGTGATCGGTATCTAGTATCTATATGTAAAAGTTAATCAATCATTTTCGAATAATATCAATAAATATAAATATAAAATGATTATAATCAAGATTAATTCTTCATCTTAATGGGAAAAAAATCTTCAAAACATTGCAAAAAAGGTAAAAAGATCATAAAAATTGTATGTAGAGTTTTAAAAGTAGGTATTTTTTTTTCCGGTTGATAATTGAAAAATACATTTCCCCAAAATGAATTTCTGAAAACATATCTGAACCATGTTTTCCTCTTTAAAACATGAAATCATGTCAAGGTCTTTATTTTAAAAACAACCTCCACTTTTTTCAAGTCATCCATTATAATTTCTAATGAACAAGTACAGCCAATAAAATGTGGGCATGACTGAGAATACATACCAATACTAGTCAAAAGTTTTGGTCGTCCTACCTAAATTCAGTGCTAATAAGCAAGATATATGTTGACTAAAATAAAAGTGCCAAGATGACTGAAATGTCATAACCAACCAAAGTTTTTCTCTGAAAAAAAAAAAAAAAAAAAAGAGGACACAACTAGAAGAAATTGTGCGAAAAGTTACTGACAATAAAATACTGAACAAGGCAAGAGATTTATTACGAAAAAATAATTTTTTTTAAGATTCTAACGTGCCTTGTCAACATTGATTAAACAGACCTAAATAAATAATTAAAATGCTTAACTTAGTTAACTTGCATGGTATGTTCTTTTTAATGTTATTTTTTCTATCTTATACATACATAGAAAGAACAAATAAAACTATTACAATTAAGCATTATCAAACATCAAATATTGAAGAAATTCAAAACAAATACTATATAATAGAAAAAAAATTAGTATATAACTAAAACAATGTCTGAAGTAGCAAGCCGATTTGCCGATGATGTTCTGACTTAGTGGTAAGGTGGAAGTTCCGTAACCTTAAGATTATGGGTTCAATTTTCCGCGAATGCAAGTGTTTTTCTGGTTTAGTATTAGTTTCTTCTCATTTCATATCAGTTTGTCTTTAGTTATCCATTGGACTATTAATGTAGTTGATTGATTTTGAAAAATCCATTTAAGAAAAAAAATAGTAAGCCGGCTTTAATAGTTAAAGGAAGTGTATTTCAAATGTTGTCGCGATCAGAGTACACGAAATGTAACAAGCACAGTAAATTAGAACACCCCTAAGAGATTTATATATATATATATATATACAAAAAAAACGTTTATCTTCAAATTAAGGAATTTCATAAGAACTATGACAATACTGTCATTATACTATAATAAAACCATACCAATCTGTAACGAACAACGTGTGTATTGACTTAGAAATTAGAATATAAAAATAAACACAAGTATAATGAAATAAAATAAAAGAGCATAATTGTTAAAAAATAATTATACTCGAACACATAAAATAGTGTGGAGAAGAGGTAAAAATCATGATATCATGTTGCAAATAATCAAAAGAAACAATATATATATATATATATATAATATGTATCTACAAATATTGAATCATATAACAAAATTAAGATATTATTTTTTAAGATAGTCTCTGCAGAAAATGCATCCCTTTGTTCAACGCGTTCACATTATGATAATATTTTATACAAATCAATATTTAATGAAAAATTAAATAAATAGCATTCAACACATGAAAAGTGCGCACATTTGACTAACAGTAATAAAAATAGATGATAAACTTGGCTTTGATATTCCCGAAATCTTGAGTCAACCAAGGGTTGCCTCACGAGACTTTTCTGGATGTCGATGGTGATTGCAAAAGCACGTCTTCTTTGGACTCACTAATAACCAAAGAAAACACAATCAATAACAATACCAATTACCAAGTTTAGTCCCTTAGCTTTGAAGGTTTATTCGGAGGAAACGTCACTTTTCGTCCCTCACGCATAAACTTATTTCGATTTTGATTTCTCTTATTTACGCATTATCACTTTTAGTCCCTCACATTATGTATTTTTATTCAATGTCATCATTTCGATAAATTTTCTGTTAAAAACTAACAAATTAATTACATTTTGTCCCCCGGTCCATTAGCTTTTAATAGAAAATTTAACAGAAGGATAATATTAGATAAAAAAAAAACATAACCAGAGGGACCAAATGTGATAATGCATAAACACAAGGGGTCAAAATCGAAATAGGTGTGAACATGCATGAGGGACGAAAAGTAAAGTTTTCTTATTTATTCGTATCAACATGTTGCTCACTGAGTCAATTGTTTCCATAAGGATTAGATGAACATTCTATCTGACTGAAATGGATCATCCTTTGCAAATACTGTGTGCTGTTCTCAGTCTCTTAACCTTTTCCAGATTCACTCTTGGAACTGATACACTTTCTCCAGGCGAAACTCTTGCTGAACGAGACATACAAGTGAAAATACCGGAAGACAGATCTGTAATGTCTTCTGTCCTTCTAATGTTAAGCTCCGAGTACACAGCCTTGCCTCGGCCCAAGAAACCGGGATTTTTCTTGGACAGTAGTGAAAATATGTCGCGTAGACATAGTGCATTAGCAAGTGAAGAGCCTAGTATTGGTACAATAACCATGACTGAAGTGCAAGTCAGGTAAGTTTGTTTCAAAAGGTGGAAATATTACTTTCAGGAGACATACAAGTGATCACTTTAAAACAAGAACGCATACATTTCTGCTCATCATATATATTTCTTCTTTTGGTTTTTTGTGAAGTTGAAATACTTCTCCCCATTCTCTGTAACGTACTTAATATGGTTTTTCATATTCTTCGCATAGAATTATTGTAATATTAGAAGAATACAAGTTATTTTAGGGAAAAAAAATTATTTTCCATCCAAAGTATACGGGTTTTTACAATTTGCCATATAAATTTATTTTTTTTACCAGTTGCCATATGAACTTTGCATTTTTTAACAGATCACCATCTAAGGTATTTATGACGGAATATTCTGCCGAGATTCCATCACATGCATATCATTTGATATAGCTGAGAGCAAAAAAATCATTTCAGCCGATTAAATCACTCTCAAAAATTCTTTCCTTTGATGGGAGTCCAACTTGAGACCTCTAGGTAGCAAAACCTTGAGTCCTCCTCTTCTGCCATTTTGGATACATTTAACTTTTTGTGTAAAATGAGGCTTTAAATTATATTTGTACTAATAACTTATGTTCAAATTTCAAATTTTATTTATCAAATTTTAATATTCTTCCTTCAATTTGTTTTCCAAAGATATATAATGTGAATAAAATTACGAAATAAATTATTTTTTTTTAATTTAAAATGACAAAATCAAAATTTTTAATATATGGATAAAATTATGAAACAAATTAATCTTTTACACTCTTTACGTTCAATTTTGAAAATTCATTTATCTATTTTTGATATTTTACCTTCAATATTATTTTATCAATTTCTTTTTAAAATTAATTAATTAGCAAGAGTAAATTTTCTTTAAAAGAATAATTTATTCATTTTATTTTTTTGGATTAAAAATTGATATTAAAATAAAAGTAATATCAATTATTAATTCACAAAATAAATATATTTCTTTTATATTTTGAATTCTAAATTGATATTAAAATTCATTTATTTGAATCTATACGGTACAAATATATCAATTTGCCCAATATTTTACAATTATGGTGTTTAGCAAAATGGTAGTGGGTGTGACAGCACTCCTTCTCAACCCAAGTTTGAATCCTATGGGGTACATTTTTGCAAACAATTTTTCTACAAATGAAATGACGGAAATACCCCTACCAAAATCACATGCGATGCACATGGTACTATTCCGGCTACTTTTTTGCCGGAATTCACTCTCGAATGGTAAAGTGCAAAAAATAGTATAGTTTGGATGACAACTGGAGACAAAAAAAAGTTTAGGTGACAAAATGTAAAAAAACATCATACTTCGGATGGCAAAAAATAATTATCCCTTTTAATAAATTCATGTACCTTAAACAATAAGCATTTTTTACACGACAACAACCCCAAAGTACTGAAATTGTCTAAGAGGGTGTTTGGCTTAACTTATAAGCTACTTAAAATATCTTATAAGATGTTTGAGAGCTTATAAGATGTGGTGAAGTGTTTGGCAAAATTTTAGGAAGAGGAGCTTATAAGCTCCTAAAATAAGATGCTTAGAAGCTTATAAGGCTTTTTTTTTAAAAAAAATTAAGGATGAGCTAACTTATTTTTTAAGATTCAACCAAACTCTATATTTTCAACTAAATGAATTACAATTTTGCCATTATTAACATCTTATAAGTTACACACCATCTTAATTATCCAAACACATTTATAGCTTATTTTTAAAATAAGATTCAACATCTTATAATCTTCTAAAATATCTTATAAGATGTAGGAGCTTATAAGATGTTTCAAATAAGCTTAGCCAAACACCTTCTAAGACTCAGCTGCGATACTCCCTCTAGAAAAGTCTTTTGTGAGAAAGGCACCACCCTACTCGTTCAAAACACCACGGCCACTGAGCTTCGGCATGTTAAGGCTTCTAATAAGTCTGCCATATCATTTGATTAATCAATTAATCAATTAATGTTTCCAATGCCATAGCAAGATTCATATACCAAGATTCTCAAGAGTTCTGTTCAGAGTGATGTTTAACTTTGCAAGTAGTTAAACTAGCAGGGGAGGATTTGAGAAAAGTGATACTTCTGCTTCTGCATGTCAACTTATAACCCAAGTGTATTTTTGTGGGTGAGGTTGGGCATGTTGGCGCGGCAGTCATATTCACAGCACACATTGATATGGAAAACAAGATGAGGAACATAAGGATAATTAAAGAAAAAAAATGCTGTAGAAATCTGTATAAACGAAATTATCCCTCTAGGGTCACCCGAAATTAATAGACGATCCATTGTAAACCCTGCACATTCGAATATACTACATACATATGGTTTTTCCACAATACTTGTCACATCAAGGACTTCAAGAGAGCATTTATTTTTATTTTCTTTTTTCGATCTTACCCTCATTTTTTTCAACTAAAACTCATTAATTATCCTAATACAATATGGTAGGGGAAGGTATTTTAGTCAAATCTAATAATTTGGGATTGAGGGAGTATTATGGGCAGGATCGAATTCTTTGGTGAAATTGACTGAACTCTAATTGGGTTGAAGTTAAAATGTAATCATGAACTAACGTGTGAAACAACAAGACAAAAATTTAATAATGTGTTAATCATGAAACTAGTTGGGGGACAATTTTTTTAATTAACCCTTGCAAACATATAATCAGATAAAAATTAATTCTGCACTTTATTTATTATTATTCATTTCTCTAGTTTTGTGTGGGAGATTTTATATATATATATATATATATATATAGATTGATTTGGGCTTTGTCATCGCTTCTGTCGCCATCTCGTTGGCTAAGTTTAATTTTCTTCATGATTCTTGATCCTTACCGGTGGCATGCAGGAAAGATTCCATCCAACAGCAAGAAACATAAGAGTTAATTATGAGAACTTTCCCTAAAAATTAGTCAAATTACAAAATTTAGACTCTATCAGACTCTCTATCGAGGACATTTTCCTCGGACTTAGTAGGGTAGACTTGGGGAATAGCTCCCTCTCGTGAGTTTTGCCCCACTCAGAAGCCTCGCTTCACTGGCTTAAACCTCTTTTTAGAACAACCTTTGTTATCGACGACTTTTGTCCTCATATTTGTCGTTATCCCTTGCGTGAGATGCTGACGTGGCTCTCTAAGGGAAATTATGCCACATCAGTAATCACGACGTTATAATATGTGTGGCTCTTGCGCTGTGAAGTACCTAATGTGTTTGATTAGTTTGCATTACTTGTAAAATTCTTTGTTCTCTGTCCTAATCATTGCAAACTCACCAACTATGATTTTTAGTGAAATAAAGACAAAAGGATGATTTTACCCCTCATTTTATATTTGAATATATCAAATCAAATTTAAAAATTCCACTATATAAATAGACTACAGAAAAATGCACGTGCTTTGCACGTGTATACGCTTTTAACTGTTAAAGATTTATAATGTATGCATAGAAACTTATCAATAATCATATTACCGGATAATAATATTATTTTTTTCATTTTTTAAATATTATGGTAGTATTTGTTTTCTTCGTGAATATTTTAATGAGATAAACCGGATCTAAAATTTCCAACTTGTTGGTTTGAGAGTTGGTTGGGCCTTAGATTGAACAAATTAAATCTTTATCGGAGAGGTTTTGGGTTTTAACCAAGCCCATTGCCATCCTTTGTTGACCCAAGAAATAAAGACATGAGTTTTGGGCATTATTTAAAAGGTCAAGGGTAGTTAAGTCCTTTAATTTATTTACCCATGTCAAAGTGATTAAATATTAATACTCCAAATCTTGCGTCAAATAATAATAATATATATAATAATAATAATAATAATAATAATAATAATAATAATAATAATAATAATAATAATACTCCAAATCAGTGACGTTTCATTTAACAATAGAAATCTATATGAATGCATTTATTCCCGTAATTTGTGACATATTCTACTCCTTCAATTCAAATTAGTAGTCTTTTTAGATATTGTTTTCCACAGTACTTCTTTTTTTTTTCTTTTTTTTTTTTTTTGAGAAAATTTTAGATTCCGTCCCTCGTGTATACCACTAACTTGATTTGAATCCTTCTTTGTTTCCCAACTATCAAATTTCGTCCCTGACGTTAACATTTACTATCAATGTTGTCTTTCCGTTAACCCAGCAGTCAGCATGTGAGGGTCACGTTTTTCAATTGGAACACATTTAGGGTGTAAGCCCTGTGAATTTTTCCCAAATTTTGAACAAAAACCCCAATTTAGAACTTGTACTCCTTTCTCCTTACCCACTCACTCACAAGTTTTGTTAATTAAACCCAGAGATTTGGTCGTAGCTGCTGGAAGAGCTGCTAATCGTGGATTGCAAGAGCAATTTGAGGTTATGAGAAAGATTTCATGGTTAGGAGGTTAGATGGGCAACTGGAACAACCAACTTATGGTAAGTGTTTCTATTTTATTTTGGTTACTTATTCATTTTTTGTTTTTTTTATTGGTTTGATATAGTGATTTCGTGGATAGTGAATGTATTTTTTTTTTTTTTGCATTTTTTTTAAATGTGCAGATCTTGGTACACAAGCTATTGTGTTTACAATTAAGTTATACCATGATGGGACTATGAATTATTAATCGATTAGATATTATGCAGGTGGTAGGGTTGATTGTTTTGATAATGTTGATAGTGATTGCTTTGGGTTGTTAGAATTGAAGGAGTTTGTAGAGGAGTTTGGGTATGATAAGGAAAATGTTAGGTTTTGGCACTTGTTTGGGCATTCTCTGCATATGGGAAGTAAATGTTTGATGAATGACACTGATGTTTTTGAAATGATGAAAACATTGCCTGATAATAGGGTTGTGGAAGTGTATGTTGAACATTTGGGTGTTGAGGGTAATTTGATTAAGGAAGTTGATGCGTCCCTTAAAGATTCTCAAACTCGAAATTACTCTAGTCTTGATGGTAATGAACCAATTATTGACTTTTCTTTCCTTGATGATGTTGATGGTCTGGATGATGTCAATTTGACTAATGTGTCTATTTATAGCGATGAGAAATCTAATTCTGAGTCTGAACTTGATGAATTTATCTGTGATAGTAACTATGAAATGGAAGAAAATGATTTATTTTTTGAAAAATATGTTGATGAGAATGTTGAATTTGAGGGAATAGACAAGGGTAAGGGGGACTGGAGAATGATTATTTGAGTGAGGATATGAGGAGTAAACTAGCAGGGGATGGTAATGGGGTAGATGTAGATAATAGTGATGAACTGGAAAGTCTTAAAGGATCTAATGAGGATGAAGTAAGGTCCAAGTATCCTAAATTCAATCCTAAGATAGATAACAAAAATCCTGAACTAAAAATTGATCTTGTCTTTACTTCAAGGGAAGAGGCCAAAACTGCTGTTGAAAATCATTGTCTTAGGAGGGGTATGCAATACATTTTTGTGAAAAATTATAAAAAAAAGACTTAGAGCTAAGTGCAAGAAACTAAGCATGGTGAGAAGTCATGGAAGGTCAAGACTTATAATCCAGAACATAACAAATGTACTTGGGTTTGGAATAATAACAATTTGAATTCAGGGTGGATTGGGAAACATTTATGGAGAAGTTTAAAAAAAAATCCTAAAAAACAAATTGCCTTTAAACCTTTAACCCTAGAAGGGCTTCCTGAAAGTTTTATTGCTATTCTAAGAGATGGCAGGAATTTAAATTGGACACAGTCATTGATGGGTATTATTCAAAGTAGTTTGGCTCATGGCCTGTCTTTTTTAATGTATATCCTAATTTGCAATTGTCTTTAACTGATAATAATATATTTGATGCTTTAACATTAAATGTTAAAACCCATGGATATAATTATGATCCAGGATTTGAAGTTATATGTATTTGTTATGGAATTTATTATAAACCGTTACATACATTAAATCCATAGTGTAAACACATGGAAAGATTAGCTAATGAAACAATTGTGATTGAATCGAATTTCAGTAAATCAAATATCAGAACAAGGAGAGCTATTAAATGAGAGGAAATTAAATTTCCTGAAAATTGGTTCATGGAAAAAGCAACTCCAGTTTTTAATAATATACAAAGAGTTCCAATTGAAATAGAACAAACACCAGAAGGTGATGTTTATATTTAGCTTAAAAATAGACAAAATTATTTATCAAGAATTGGTTTTAGACTTGAATCTAGTAAATCTAGATACTCATTTGTTTCCCCTGTTAATTATAAAGTTGAAACTCCCTCTAGAGCTTCTGCTTCTAGAGTTATAGAATTAAAAAGTGAAGGATTTATAATAGAACTTTAAAATCTGAGAATTCAACGATAAATTTATCAGATTTAAATCATCAAAATGAACAATTTAAAAATTTAAAATTCCATGATGATAATTTTGTTAAGGCTTATAATAATAAAAATTTGGATGATATAGATCCAACTCCAAGTGAAATGGAATTTCATATATAACATGAGATTTTATGGATAAAACGTCAAAAAATGATTTTAGCCAAGGGTCACTGGCAAGACAAGCTTGTAAAATGGAATTTAATTTACCCAAATGGGAAATGTTTAAAGAATGGTTTTATAAAACATTTACACCATTAGAAATGAAAAGTATTTCAGAAGATTATTCTGAAATAAATAAAATGATACCTTTTGTTCAATGGTTTATAACCTGCTTTTTAGAGCATTTGGAAATCATACTTCTGTACTTCAAAGAAATTATGAAATTTCTAAAAATAATATTGTAAGAGGTATTTTCCCTCCACAAAGTTCTTTTGATATTAAAAATGAAAATCAAATAAGATCTTATAATGCTTTTGGTAAAATGATAGATTCCAATAATATGTTGGTTAATGTTCAACATATTAATGAAGTAATTAAACAACAAAATTATAGTAATTTATAATTAATTATATTAGGTGAACAATTAAATATTGCAATTAACAGAATTGATAGTATTTTGATCAAATCAAATAAAATAATACAAGAGGTAAATAATTTAAAACAAGAAAAACAATTAAATGAAGAAGAAATCATTGCTACACCTAGCGTACAACCTCCACCTGAAATCAAAGATTTTAAATTAAAATCAATGATAGATTTTGAAAAAATTCTTGATAAAAAATTTAGTAGTTTAAAATTACATACTCTTGATTTTGAAAATCAAATTGAACATGAAAAAGATTATCATAAAATTATTCAAGATGAAATAAATAAACTTGGGAAGTATTCTGGTAAATATGCCGATAAGCCAAATCAAGGATTTTATTATTGTCCTAGACCAACTGTGACGACCCGGTAATCCTTCATATTTAAATAATTGATATAAAATCTTATGCTTCTTGGAAATGTTATTATTACTTGTTATTTTTACATTTTAGTTTGATTTTGAGAATAATTTACAATTTGAACGGTAAAGTACTAATTTTCAAATTTGATTACCATTCTTGGAAAATTCATCTATTAAATACTTATGAGTTTTCAAAAATAAGATAAATAAGTATTCTAGACTTTTATGCATGTCAAAGATGCAATTTTGAATAAATTACATGATTTTCCAAATTTTAGATGAATTTGACATTCGAACACAATTTTCGATATTCTATGTCCTAAATTGCAATTTTCGAAATATAACTAATACATTTTTAATTTCTGGAAAGTATACATATAATTTCAGATTTATAAAGATTAAATTTCATACTCTTGGAAATTTTCTAAATTAATTATGAATTTTCGGTTTTTACAAAAATAAATAAATAAAAATTCGAATTTTTAATTAAATAAAGATATGATTTCAGATTTTGGTATAGATAGCACCAAAGAGAACACGGGATAGCAGTTTTCGAAAGGATCACTACGATTCTTGAAAACCAAAATAATGGTAACCATAATAACAACCGACGAGAGGAGATGGTTAACGAGACTTTGGCTAACTTCTTAAAGTTAAGCCATCCAAGCTTCCAAGGCGAGCCTGATGACGAAAAGGCAACAAATTGGTTAGAATCCATAGAAAAGATCTTAACGGTTTTGAATTGTGAAGCAGAACGGAAAGTGGTTTTGGCCAACTTTCGACTAGAAAATGATGCGCATCATTGGTGGCAAAGGATAGCACGTAAGTGGGAGGCAACACGAACTCCACAAACTTGGGAAAACTTTGTTTAAGAATTCAACCTTCAGTATGTCCCACGAGTAGTACAAGAGAAACGGGAGCGAGCATTTCTTAACCTCGAACATCGAAGTTTAAGTGTTTCTCAGTACGAAGCTATGTTTACCAAATTAGCCCGATTTTCTTCCTATTTCATTGAGAATGAAAACCGAAAAATCTAAAAATTTGTTGGTGGATTATGCCTAGAAATACAAGATAGATTGGCCCCAGTCCAGTTACCGACTTATACTGCAGCTGTAGAAACAGCACTAAAGGTTGAGAGTACGATGGAACAATTGAGAGCCAAGAGAGGACAGTTTGGTCGAATTCCAAATTTAGGAATATACAACGGAAAAGGACCTAGAGAACCAAACCAGATGCCCAAATTTGGTACACCTAGTAATGGGAATAATTCGGGAGAATCCTCAATGCTAAAGAAAGTTTCTTGTACTTATTGTGGCGGGTCAAACCACACCGAGGACAAGTGCTGGAAAAAGGCCGGAAGGTGCACTCGATGTGGCAGTAATAGCCACTTTATCGCTAATTGCCCTCAGGCAGGGGTAGCTCAAGTTCCGAACATAGTAAGAACATCAAGGAAAAGATGGGTCAAGGAGAAAAATAGAGAGTACCCGGCAAGGTCTTTGCGATATACCAAACCAAGAATTCTACGATAGTCGAAGGTACGCTCCTCGTATGGCAGCACTTAGCTAAAATTTTATTTGACCCTAGATCTACACTTTCCTATATATTCCATAAGTTCTTTTCTAGCTTAAAGATTTCGCCTAGTAACTTATCCTACGTACTAGAAGTATCCACGCCACTCGGCACCATGTGAAAGACCTACTTAGTCTATAAGAATTGTAAACTAGAACTAGGTGGAAAAGAAGAATGCGAGATTGGTCTTGCTCCCCATAAACAATTTCGATCTTATATTAGGAATGGATTGGCTAGCTGCCCATTATGCCCAAGTAGACTGCTATAATATGACCATACCACTATGTTCTCGAGGACAATCTAGTTCTAAAATAGCCGATAATAAATCCTTATGGCCTGTACCCATTATCTCCTCCCTAAAAGCCTATCAACAACTACGAAAGGAAATATTCCCTATTATTCGGCTAGTCATAATATTAATTTCGAGGACGAAATTCTTTTAAGGAGGGGAGGATGTGACAACCCGGTAATCCTTCATATTTAAATAATTGATATAAAATCTTATGCTTTTTGGAAATGTTATTATTACTTGTTATTTTCACATGTTAGTTTGATTTTGAGAATAATTTACAATTTGAACGGTAAAATACTAATTTTCAAATTTGATTACCATTCTTGGAAAATTCATCTATTAAAGACTTATGAGTTTTCAAAAATAATATAAATAAGTAGTATTCTAGACTTTTATGCATGTCAAAGATGCAATTTTGAATAAATTACATGATTTTCCAAATTTTAGATGAATTTGACATTCGAACACAATTTTTGATATTCTATGTCCTAAATTGCAATTTTCGAAAATATAACTAAAATATTTTTAATTTCTGGGAAATATACATATAATTTCAGATTTATAAAGATTAAATTTCATACTTCTGGAAATTTTTTAAATTAGTTATGAACTTTCGGATTTTATGCCCTAAAACCCAAATTTTATGTACTAAAACCCTAATTTTCGGTTTTTACAAAAATAAATAAATAAAAATTCGAATTTTTAATTAAATAAAGATATGATTTCAGATTTTATAAGATTTGGACAATAAAAATCAGATTTTATTTAATACAAGATATTTTCCTAAGATTATTCTTCAACTTTTACACTTGCATGGTTCTTGTTTATTCTTGTAGCAATATTTCTAGAAAATGTACACTTGCATGGCTCATATTTACTTAGGGAATTATTCATACAATTTAGGGCACATCTAAGCATATTTAGGGTGACATTTAAGTGCATGAATTGGACAATTTCATTAATATCCCATCTTAGGTGTAAAGAATGCTTTAAACGAAAATTGATCTTACTAATAAATAATTCTATTTCACATGCTCAACACTATAAATAGAGGTCCTCATCCTCCATTTTTCAGCACATACATAACACACACAAACACACAAATACCGCCTAAAAACACACCCCCACACTCACTCTACTCTCAACACCCAAAATACTTCCTATTTATAGCACATCTTCCACCCACCCACACACACACACATATATATATATATATACAAACCCTTCTATTTTCATCTATATATACCTATTAGCCTTCCATATAGCCCTTTCTATACCCTCTTTTAGCCCTTTCTATACCCTCTTTTGTCCCTAAAAAATAGTTGAAAGGTAGAATTATTACCTTTCTCATAAGTAGTTTAGGCAACATGATCTTCGATTATTTTCATAAAGAAGGCTTTAACTTGGGTTTACCAAAATAATGGTCAAATACCAAGTGATTGCCTATGTTCACATTTTACGATTTTATGCCTCAAATTACTTGTTGTACATGTTAATATCATGATAATTGTTTTCATGTTATTATGCTTTCATAAAGGTACATGCATGAACATGGTATGTTTATTTATGCTTTGATACAATATATGTGTTATGAGAAATTATTTCTCAATTATGTGTTGGGCCCGAAATATTGTGGAATGGATGTTGCTGAGTTCCGCCGGGACATTCTATCGGAGATGCCGGTATTAAGTGTTCCAGCCGTCCATCTTCTAATCCCTCCTCATATGGACAGAGTGTTCCATATGAGAGTACGTCGTAGGCTTCGACATATACCCGGGTTATAACCACTGGTGTAACTCGATTGGGATTGATGGAATCACGGAGTGACTCGGTTGGAATATTGATTGTCTGATCGTGGTGGGAGTCATAAGGCATTACGTTACTATATGTGACGAACATGGAGTATTATGTGATTTTGCATGTTTATGTGTAATTTTCACACACTTGCACCTTATGTGATTGTGTCATAGTTCTACTCAACATGTTTGTTGACCGTATTTCACATGCCAATTTTAGATCAACTTGAACCGGATCGTCAGGAGAGCGGAATTGAGGAGTGCTATGAAGCTTTTACTTAGACTTGATAGGGATTAATTATGATGTACCATGAAAGCCGTCATATTTTGTACTAAACATGTTATTTATGAACCTTAATGTAGTATTGTATATTTTTTCGAGTCGTGACACCACCACCACAAGATGTGTTATATGAAGAACAAGAATTTGTTAATAATTCTAGTTATAGTTGTAAACAAATTTATGAATGGAATATGGATGGTTTTGCAGAAAAGCAATTTTATAACATGATACATGGAATGTTAATGTGTAGTACCTTTTGTAAAACTAATGGTAATGGTGATAAATCAATTGCATTAATGATAGTAGCTGGTTTTACAGGACAATTAAAAGGATGGTGAGATAATTATTTAACCCAAGAAATCAAAGATAAAATTATGAATCCTGTTAAAATTGAAAATAATCAAAATGTAGAAAATGTTGTCTGCACTTTAGTTGTGAATATAATTGAACATTTAATAGGTAGATGGTCTGACAATAGTGATCATATAAGAACTTTATTACAAAATCTCAGATGTAATACACTTACCTCATTCAGACGGTCTAAAGATGTGTTTTTGAGCAGAGTATTAGAATTACCCGAGAGTAATAGTTCTTCTTGGAAATCCAAATTTATAGATGGATTACCCTCCTTATTTGTTGAAAGAGTTAGAAAAACTCTTAGAAAAGGAGAATTAAGTAGGGGGCTTCTAAAATAAGGTAGGGTTGTACTACCTATCATTAGGTATCTATCTATGTTGTTGCCATGTGTCTTAATTTATTTATATGTATTATATGTGATTAAGTTTGTAATTTATTTTTTACCTACAACCTATTCATTAGTTTTCTCATCTCAATATCTAAAGTCCATGTTCCAGATTTTTCTCCATAATTATCTCCCAATTTGCCAACACAATCTCAACAAATAAATATGGAAAGTGTAGAACAATAAATTTTTATTTCAATAATTTATATCTGTATATATATACATGCATATATATGCACGTGTGCATGTGCAATGTAAACATTCTAAGATAATGGATAAATAAGTAGAGAAATAATCAAATAATTATAAAGAATTTTATTTTAAAAAATTTAATTTTCTTAAAGACTAAAAGTGGAACTACAATTTCTTCATTAAAATAATTTAACGCACATTTGTTATGTGTAATTAGCAATGAAAATTTTATATCATACTACTATTGGTATATGGGAGTTATGGAATTGTAATTTATAATTCTATACGATAGAATTAATAATTAATTAGTGACGAATATAAATGTCGCAATATTCAAAAAAACTGAAATTAATTTGTTAAATAAATAAGTTTCATTAAAATTATAATTAAGAGGTGGATATATAATTTCAATTATTGCTTTAATCTTAATTATACATATAAATATTTTTTGTATACTAAAATTATAATTAAGAAATGGATATATAATTTTAATTATTATTTTAACTTTAATTATACATATAAATATTTTTTGTATAGATGGTATACCATTTTAAATCTTAATTAGTTTTAATTCTGTATTTTATGACTATATATTTGGGCATAAACATATATAACGTGGTTGACGTGATATGAAATGCTTATAATATATAATCAAACATATAATACGAATAACACTAGAAGTAACTTATGTTTAAATTAAAAGATGAAAGTACAGTTATATCGAATGTTCTAGTTTTATGTGATATCTCTACTATTAGTAAAATACCAGTGGTATTATATAATAATTTTGTACATTTACTTTGGTTATAAATTTATAATAAATTTTCTAATGTTTAACACAAAAATATATTATCTTTTAAGTTAAATTATGCCAAGTTAAATAATTAATTTTGACTCGTATAATGAGAAACATGTTAAAAAGGAGAAAAAAAAAGAAATAATGAAATTATCAAAATTAATATTTAATAAGTATTTTTTTTCTTGATATATAAACTAAAAATATTTTTAAAATAAGTTAATAAAATATTGCAATAATTTATAAAACATATATGTTTGATGAAAGATAAATTTTTTCTAATAACTTACATAATGAGACAAAATATTTTAAATAATTTATTCTAAATTAGAAGATATGCATATTTTTATGTTGCATGCTCTAATTTGTATGGCATGTTTTATAGCGATTCCACATAATACTCATTTCGGTGTATAAATATATAATCTTTAGTTTCAAGTTAAATTTATGCTCTTATAATCAATATAATGCATTGAAAATGATATAAATTGTGATTTTGATTATTAACATTGATATATTAAATAACATGTAATGGAATATTATTTTTGTAGATATATCACAATTAAAATACATTTAATAAAAAAAAATAAAGGATTTGATGAGTGGATATGATAAGATTGGTTTAATACACCACATACATATAAATAAAACTTAAAGTTGTAGGTAACTAATAGGTAGCAGGTTATTCAAACCTAAACAACAGGTTTCAGGTAGTAGCAACCTGTTGTACAAGTAGCAGGTACTCTCACAATTTATTAGAGTACTAGAATACCTAATGTTAACCAAGTACATAGGGTACCTTATTTTAGACAAACCCAATTAAGTATTAATTATGATAGTTATACTTATGGTAAACTCATAGGTGCATGTGTTGAAGAAGGTTTAGCTTTATGTAATGAAATTAAGCTAAATCAACAAATTAAAAAGCATTATCTTAATGAAAAGAAACAGTTAGGTGAATTTTGTAACCAATTTGGTATGAAGCCATCTAGAATTAGTTAACCTTATAAACAGGGAAAAATTCATAAAAGAAAATATGTTTCTCCTAGTCAAAAGAAATATAAAAGAGAACATAGAGAAAAAAGGAAAGCTGGAAAATTTGAGCATAATAAAAGAAAATGGAGACCTAGTAAAGGTAATAAAAAGAAATTTAAACCTTTAAATGTCTGTTTTAAATGTGGTAAAGTAGGTCATTATTATAAAGATTGTAGAGTAAAACAAAAGATTCATGAATTAAATATTGATGATGAATTAAAAGAATCATTATGTAATATTTTATTAAATTTTGAACCAGAAAATTATATAGAAAGTGAGAGTGAATCATCTTCCTCGAATATGTCTGATACAATGAAAATTCTTAAAAATGAAAATTATTATTCAAGTTTAGAATCTAAAAATGAAAAACAAGTTTCTTGTCAAAATTGTAAGGAAGGAAATTTTTGTTTAAAACAAAATAGTGATTGTGATGAATTTTATCAAATTATTTCTCAATTTAAATATTTTGAAATTAATATGTTAAATCACAATCATATTATTGAATTATTAAAACATTCAAAGGATTCTGATATAGAATCTTTCTTGATAGAACATATTACAGGTGAAAGTAGTAATTTTAATTCAAATAGAATTCCAAGAAATACAACTCTCCTTATACAATGGATGTTGTTATATGATAAACAACAAGTAGAAACACCTACAACAGTTCAGGATTTAATTAAAGAAGTTGATAATTTAAAAAAATGAAATTATTTGTTTACAAACAGAGAATTATTCTTTCGAAAAAAGAATTTCTCAAGTTGAAAATCAAAATGATAAAGGGAAAGAGATTATGGATGCATCTCATTTTGATAACATTAATTTTAATAATATGCATATTTCAGAAAATAAAAATTTCTTGTCAACACTTGAAATGGTTACTTCACAAAAATGGTATATAAAAATTACACTTTTAATTGAAAATAATTTTGGGAAAGATTTGACTGCATTGGTTGATAGTGGTGCAGATTTAAATTGTATCCAAGAAGGAATAATTCCACCAAAGTATTTTCATAAAACTACTCATACTTTAAGTTCTCCTAATGGTCAAAAGATGCAGATTAATTATAATTTACCTAAAGCTTTTATTTGTAAAAGTAAAACATGCATACCAACTAGTATTTTATTAGTAAAAAATATTAAAAACCAAGTTATACTTGGCACACTTTTCTTAAAGAAAATATTTCCATTAAAAAATGTTGATCAAAAAGGTTTTATTGGAACATTTGAAAATAAAGAAATAACTTTCAGTTTATAACTGAACCTTTTACAAGAATTTTAAATGAAATTAAAGATTTAATTCTTGCAAAAGATAAGCAATTAAATTTTCTCAAAAATGAAATAAACATTTTAAAATCTAGATGAAAAAAATTAACAATCCTAAACTTCAAGAAAAAATTAAAATGTTAATAAATGAGTTTTCATTACAAATCTGTAATGATCACTCAAATGCTTTTTGGAATTGTAAAAAGCATACAGTTTAATACGACAACCCTAATCAAAAATATGTACTCATGAGAAGATTATGGCAATTCGGCATAAAGCAAAGAACAAGATAGATTCTACCCTTAAAACCCACAACCCCATTCTACTCAAGAAGAAGATTTAAAAGGATTTAGTCAAGAAAAGATCAACACTTACAAGTAGTCTTGAAGCATAAATCAAATTCTTGTTGCAATGGAGATTGTAGAACTCACAATTCCTATGCTAGGGTTCTTACACATGAAGAAGAAGAGACTCACGTTTTTTGTCTATCTCAAATGAACAAAATCTGATTTCCAAAGGTTTAGAGAAGGTATTTATACCCTAAACAAAGCCAAACCCTAAACTAAGCCCATTAGGCCTAATCCCCTAAGGAATGGGCTTTAAGTGAAGCCCAATGTGCCATCCTTACAAGGACTTATTAAAGTCTATCAATTCATGTGTTTAAAACCCAAATACAAGCTATTACAAATAATTAAAGTCCAAATAAATTTAAGTTCAACTAAACATGGCTAGGCAGCCCCTTCATCAATGGAACACGCCTCAAGCATATGGAGTAGCTTAGGTGTGCCTTCAAGCCCAATTGTGCACTTAATGAATTCATGTTCTTGCAACTCAAGTGTGACTTGCTCTTGTACATATGAGTTCATAGCTGTCCCAAAAGCCTTAGCCCGTGCCCTTGTGATTGGCCCACGTGGAAGAGCCAATGGATCCTTCTTGTTGCCTCTTGCTTCGACCTTGACACCATTGGAGCTCCCTTGATCCGCATCATTCCCTCCTTCCTCAAAAAGATTTGTCCTCAAATCTAAATCCAAACCAAAAGGAGAAAGATCAGAAACATTAAATGTTGCAGAAATGCCATATTCACCTGGTTGATCAATTTTGTAGGCATTGTCATTAATGCGCTCCAAAACTTGGAATGGGCCATCACCACGTGCATCCAACTTGCATTTCCTTTGGTTTGGAAATCTCTTCTTTCTAAAGTGAACCCAAACCCAATCACCTGGTGCAAAGGCAATCCGCCTCCTTCCTTTATTAGCCTTGTCAGTATAAACACGGTTCTTCTTCTCAATGTTGGTGCGTGCTTTCTCATGTAATGACTTCACCAAATCTGCCTTCTTTTGTCCATCTAAACTCACAATCTCAGTTAAAGGCAAAGGACATAAATCCAGCACAGTTAAAGGGTTAAAGCCATATACAATCTCAAAAGGTGAAAACCCAGTAGAAGAATGAATGCTCCTATTATATGCAAACTCAATGAATGGAAAACAATCTTCCCAAGTTTTTAAATTTTTACCAACAATGGCACGCAATAAGGTTCCCAAAGTCCTATTCACAACCTCAGTTTGTCCATCTGTTTGTGGATGGCAAGTAGTAGAATAAAGCAATTTAGTTCCTAATTTACCCCACAAAACACGCCAAAAATGTGAAAGGAACTTAGCATCCCTATCAGAAAAAATGGTGCGTGGCACCCCATGTAAACGCACCACCTCTCTAAAGAACAAATCAGCTATGTTAGTTGCATCATCAGTCTTATGACATGCAATAAAGTGTGCCATCTTGCTAAACCTATCAACAACAACATATATAGAATCTCTCCCACGCCTAGTCCTAGGCAATCCAAGCACAAAATCCATGGAAATATCAGTCCAAGGTGAACTAGGCACAGGTAAAGGCATATAAAGACCATGCGGCATAGACTTAGACTTGGCCTGTTTACATACAATACATGAAGAACAAACCTTCTCAACATCTTTCCTCATATGTGGCCAATAAAAATGTTCATTCAACATGTCATAAGTCTTATGCACACCAAAATGCCCCATTAGACCCCCACAATGTGATTCCAACACTAGCAAGTTACGCATAGAACATTTAGGCAGACAAAGTTTATTTCCCCTAAACAAAAAGCCATCATGTCTATAAAACTTGTCAAATGCTCCATGTTCACAAGCAACATAAACATTCCCAAAATCAGAATCATTCACATATAATTCTTTGATATGCTCAAAACCCAACAACTTAGAACTAAGTGTAGAGATCAAGGCATACCTTCGAGATAATGCATCAGCTACTACATTCTCTTTCCCATGCTTATATTGAATCACATATGAAAACTGCTCTATAAACTCAACCCACTTACCATGTCTCTTATTAAGCTTACCTTGCCCTTTTAAATGCTTCAAGGACTTATGATCAGTATGAATTACAAATTCCTTGGGCATCAAATAGTGCTGCCACACGTCCAAGGCTCTAACAAGGGCATAAAGCTCTTTGTCATATGTAGAGTAGTTGAGTTGAGCTCCATTCAACTTTTCACTAAAGTATGCTACTGGTTTCTTCTCTTGCATCAAAACAGCCCCAATACCTACACCAGAAGCATCACATTCAATCTCAAAAGTTTTATCGAAATTAGGCAAAACAAGAATAGGAGCTGAACACAATTTGTTCTTTAAAGTATCAAACGCTTTCTGTTGTGCTTCTCCCTACTTGAATCCAACTTCTTTCTTCACTATCTCTGTGAGAGGCGCAGCTATGGTAGAAAAGTCCTTCACAAACCGCCTGTAGAACCCAGCTAAACCATGAAAGCTTCTTACCTCAGATATAGTTTTAGGCGTGGGCCATTCCTTTATGGCCTTGACCTTTTCGTCATCCACTTCAATACCCTGCGAACTCACAATAAAACCAAGAAATACAAGTTTATCTATGCAAAATGTGCACTTTTTAAGCTTAGCATACAATTGTTCTTGTCTCAGAACTTGTAAAACTAGCCTAACATGCTCAATGTGATCATCAATAGACTTGCTGTAAATAAGGATATCATCAAAATACACAACTACAAATTTCCCTAAGTAGGCACGCAAAACATGGTTCATTAACCTCATAAATGTGCTAGGTGCATTAGTTAGCCCAAAAGGCATAACCATCCATTCATACAAGCCATACTTAGTTTTAAATGCAGTTTTCCATTCATCTTCAGGTTTCATTCTAATTTGATGATACCCGCTCATTAGATCAATTTTAGAGAAATATTTAGCACCATGTAGTTCATCTAACATGTCATCTAGCCTAGGAATGGGATGTCGATACTTTACAGTGATTTTGTTGACTGCTCTGCAATCAGCACACATCCTCCATGTCCCATCCTTCTTAGGTACCAAAAGAACTGGAACTGCACATGGGCTTATACTCTCCTTCACAAATCCCTTCTCCAACAGCTCATCAACTTGTCTTTGCAACTCCTTAGTCTCCATGGGATTGCTCCTATATGCTGGTCGGTTTGGGATTGCGGCTCCAGGAAGGAAGTCTATCTGATGCTCTATTCCCCTCAATGGTGGTAGACCACTCGGCATCTCTTCTGGAAAAACATCAGAAAACTCCTGCAATAAAGAAACAAAACTAGAAGAAAGAATAGAAGTGTCAAGGTCAGTCAAAGAAAAATATGACTCTCTAAACCGAATCATCAAGATCGGTTTACCCTCACTAATTGCACTTCTGATCTCTCTTTCTCTCACAAAAAGTGTTTGTTTATTTCTTCCCTCACACTTCTTTTCTCTCACCACTGGGCCATTTACTTGTTTACCCTTTTGTTTGGCCTCTTTTCCCTCTTTCTTTTCACTTTCGTTCTCTTTCTCCTCATTTCCCAAATTCTGCCCCTCTCTCTCCATAAGCTTCTTTTGGTCTAAATAGACTTCACTAGGTGTCAATGGAGTAAGAGTTACACGCCTTCCTTCATGGGGGAATGAGAATCGGTTGAGATAACCATCATGGTGCACTTTTCTGTCAAACTGCCACGGCCTCCCAAGAAAAATATGGCCAGCTTGCATTGGAACCACATCACAAGTCACCTCATCCTTATATAGTCCAATTGAGAACGAAACTACAACCTGCTTGTTCACCCTAACACTGCCCATGTCATTAAACCATTGAAGCTTGTATGGTCTAGGGTGTTTCTCACACTTTAACCCCAATTTACTCACCATACTAAGGCTTGCCACATTTGTACAACTTCCACTGTCAATTATAAGTGTGCAAACCTTGCCTCCCACCAAGCACCTCATGTGAAAGATGTTTTCCCTCTGTTCTAAGTTCTCCTCTTGTAACTGCATACTCAACACACGCCTGGAAACCAAAGAAGATCCAACTCAGGTGCTACCACAACTTCTTGGTCTTCTTCTTCATCCTCACTATCACCACAAGATTCTAAGTAGGGCATCTCTTCCTCGCCTTCAGATTCTGAATATACATAACCATTCCGAACCACTATGACTCTCTTATTGGGACATTGAGAGGCGATATGACCCTTGCCCAAGCACTTGTAGCACTTGATGTCCCTACTAGGAGTAGTTGAGCTAGAACCCCTTGAATTGGAGCCTGAATTGGAGTATTTAGCCTTGAGGCCCGAATCTGCCCCTTTTGGTTTAGGGTTTTGAAACTCCTTTTTCTCCTCCTTTGTAGGCCATTTAGAACCCCAAGAGTTGCTGGTGTTGCTTGCAAACTTGTTGGTGCTCTTGGTCTTCTTCTGCTTCTCTATCTTCATGGCCATGTTAAGCATGTCTTCCATAGAATCATACTTGTAGAGCTCAATCACATCAGCTATTTCCTTGTTCAAACCGCTTAAAAATCTAGCCATGGTTACCTCCTCATCTTCTGTAATGTTAGCTCTAACTATGCACATCTCCATGTCTTTGTGGTAGTCTTCAACTGACTTAGCCCCTTGCACAAGCCTGTGCAATTTCTGATGTAGCTCTCTGAAATAGTGGGAAGGCACAAAACGTTTCCTCATTGCCTCCTTCATGTCGTCCCAATTGCTAATGGGGCGTCTTCCCGCCTTTCTTCTACTCAAGTTGAGTTGATCCCACCAAAATAATGCATAATCGGTGAATTCAACTGCTGCAATCTTCACCTTCTTCTCTTCTGAATATCTATTGTACTCAAAGATCATCTCAACCTTTCTTTCCCACTCTAAGTATTCTTCTGCATTGTTTCGGCCTTTGAAAGGTGGAATCTTGAGCTTAATGTTGCCCAAATTCCCATCTACCTTGTCAACTGCCACTTCGTCCTCCTCCTCTTCATAGGCTGGATATCTAGTACTTCGGCCTCTAAACCTTCCCCTACCTCTTCCACGCTCAAGTCTACCTCCCCTCCAATTGTGAGTCGCATCAGGCCTCTCATCTTCATCATCAAACTCATCTTGCAAATTTCGATGGGTATGAGCAAATGGTGTATGCCCTCCCTTTGTTGTAGTTGCTTGATGAGATTGAGAACTCCTTCCCTTCAACTCTTGGTCATGTCTCTCCAACTTGTCATTCATGGCCTCTAGAGTTTTGTTCAAATAAAGAAATAGCCCTTTAAATGCTTCTAGAATGAATTGCATTTGAGGGTCATCAACCTTGAAAGTCCCTCCATCTCCTTCTTTAGATGAGCTAGACATTGCTGCAAATCAAAAGAAAGAACACTATAGGCAGATTGTTAGTCACTCACTCCCTCACGTGTTTCTCTTTTTAAAACGTGGGCTTTTCTCTCCCAAAGGTGTAGGGTGGCACTCTAGCCTTTTACCACTCCTCCACGCATCTCAATTGCACTTCAGAATCCGACAAATGCCACAAGATAACAAGAAGAGTTTGGAAAACAAGGATAAATCCTAGCAAGGAAAATTAAGCAAGAACAAAAGCTAGAAAGAAGACTTAAAATAAACGGAACGGTAGTGCAAGAACAATGCAATGCACCACTTGATAATATCAATCTAGAGTGTAGACACAAGCAATTAACACCCTAGTAATATCAAAGAGGCAAAAATGTAGCTCAAAACAAGAAATTTATATAACTAGGATCACAAAGAGACAATTCCAGTCAAAAATAGACAAGGCGAACAAAATAAGAACCTAAGTTATTTCTACCCCAACAAAACAAGCAAACAAGAATACCAAAAATTCAGATTTTTTTTTAATAAGGAAGTCAATGGTAGCCGAATCACCAATAGTGCCAATTTAATTGATTTGTTAAGTACCAAACAAGCACAAGTGTGTGTGAAGGTGTAATTGGGCTGCCAAGAAGTGAAAACTAAAAAAAATCAAATGAAAACAACCCCTTTACATGAGACACACGAAAATTATAGTAAGAAAAATGTCAAGAGACTTTTGTGTGGTCCTTGTTCACATGCAATCAGATTTGTGCACATGTTATTTCCCCCAAATAAGGCATGAAAAGTGGAGTTGGTCAATTCCCCCAAATAAGGCATGAAAAGTGGAGTTGGTCAATGAACTAGTTGTAGTCAATGCAATTCCACCAATTAAGGCTTGAAAAGTGGAGCCTTTCAAGGAATTGAATCAAGGGGGGAATTTTTTTCTCCAAGAACAACACTAATACAAATTTTCAGAATTTCACTACTCAATCAAGATCAAATTCGAATTTCTCTTTTTTTTTTGTTTTTTTTTATTTTTTTTTTTGTTTTTTTTTTGTTCTTTCTTTTTTCTTTTTTTTTTTAATAATAGGATCAGAATCTCAATTGATAGAAATGAAAAATATGTTTGATGTTTCAAGAAGACACAAATTCGGATCAAGAATGATGTTTTAGGATCAAGAATGGAGCAAGAACAATCAAGATAACACAATCATGCAAATTCAGCAACAATAACAATCAAAAAAATGGCACCAAGCAAAAAAGAATTCAAGGAATATAAAAAACTCAAACCTAGAATCTAAGATAAATGAGAATTTATCTAGCCAAAGCTCTGATACCAAATAATACGACAACCCTAATCAAAAACATGTACTCATGAGAAGATTATGGCAATTCGGCATAAAGCAAAAAACAAGATATATTCTACCCTTTAAACCCACAACCCCCTTCTACTCAAGAAGAAGATATAAAAGGATTTAGTCAAGAAAAGATCAACACTTACAAGTAGTCTTGAAGCATAAATCAGATTCTTGTTGCAATGGAGATTGTAGAACTCACAATTCCTATGCTAGGGTTCTTACACATGAAGAAGAAGAGACTCACGTTTTTTGTCTATCTCAAATGAACAAAATCTGATTTCCAAAGGTTTAGAGAAGGTATTTATACCCTAAACAAAGCCAAACCCTAAACTAAGCCCATTAGGCCTAATCCCCTAAGGAATGGGCTTTAAGTGAAGCCCAATGTGCCATCCTTACAAGGACTTATTAAAGTCTATCAATTCATGTGTTTAAAACCCAAATACAAGCTATTACAAATAATTAAAGCCCAAATAAATTTAAGTTCAACTAAATATGGCTAGGCAGCCCCTTCATCAATGGAACACGCCTCAAGCATATGGAGTAGCTTAGGTGTGCCTTCAAGCCCAATTGTGCACTTAGTGAATTCATGTTCTTGCAACTCAAGTGTGACTTGCTCTTGTACATATGAGTTCATGGCTGTCCCAAAAGCCTTAGCCCGTGCCCTTGTGATTGGCCCATGTGGAAGAGCCAATGGATCCTTCTTGTTGCCTCTTGCTTCGACCTTGACACCATTGGAGCTCCCTTGATCCGCATCACAGTTTCTCTTCCTTATGAGGAAGATTTTGATGAAAAGAAAATCCCAACTAAAACTAGACCATGTCAAATGAATTCAGAATATTTGGAACTTTGCAAAAAAGAAATAGCTTCTTTAATAAACAAGAATTTAATAAGACATTTAAAGTCACCCTGGTCATGTACAGGATTTTATGTTAATAAGCATGCGGAACAGGAAAGAGGAGTTCCCAGGTTAGTAATATAAATTACAAACCTCTAAATAAAGTGTTAAAATGGATTAGGTATCCTATCCCTAATAAAAAATATTTATTAGATAGATTATATAATGCTAATATATTTTCAAATTTTGATTTAAAATCTGGATATTGGCAAATACAAATTGATGAAAAAGATAGGTATAAAACAACTTTTAATGTACCTATAGGACAATTTGAATGGAATGTCATGCCTTTTGGATTAAAAAAATGCTCCATCTGAATTTCAAAATATCATGAATGATATATTCATTCCATATAGTGATTTTATAATAGTATACATTGATGATATTTTAATTTATTCAAAAAATATTGAAATCCATTTTAAACATTTGGATATTTTCAGAAAAATCATAATTCAAAGTGATTTAGTAATTTCTAGACCAAAAATGTCATTATTTCAAACTAAAATAAGATTTTTAGATCATAATATTGAAAAAGGTAAAATTATTCCTATAAATAGGAGTATAGAGTTTGCATCAAAATTTCCAGATGTAAGAACTGATAAAACTCAATTACAAGGATTTTTAGAAAGTTTAAATTATATTTCTCCATATTATAAAAATCTTGCACAGGATACAGCTATTCTGTAAGATAGAATCAATCTCAAAGAAGCGATCCTTCGATATAATAATAATAATAATAATAATAATATAATAATAATATATAATAATAATATATAATAATAATTAATAATAATAATAATAATAATAATATTATTATATATTAATATTATTATTATTATTATTATCATTATTATTATTATTACTCCAAATCAATGACGTTTCATTTAACAATAGAAATCCACATGAATGCATTTGTTCCCGTATTTTGTGACATATTATACTCCAATTCAAATTAGTAGTCTTTTTAAATATTGTTTTCCACAGTGCTTCTGTTTTTTTTTTTTTTTTTTTGATCAACCAATACCCATGAAAAGATTAACTATGCAGTAACGTGTCTGTGTACAAAGCATGTTTAATACAGTTTGGGGCCTCACCATCCCAAGTATTAAAAGATTGCAAATTACAGTAGGTAAAAGATTGTTGATCTCTAACATGTTTTAAGAAAATATGGGCTGAGTTCAATAGCTTCTGCCAGATCAAGTTCACCATATTCGTTTGCAGAGTTATACAACTTCGTCATGTGTAGGCTATCGTCCTCAATACGCACTCCTGCAAGACTTCGATCGTTCATCCACAGCAGTCCTCATAAACGGCACAGAGCTCTAATTTGAGCGGATCTCTCTGTTCCAAGTTGAAGCTTGATTTGACCCCGAGGAGATCGCTCCTCTCATCTCTCGCCGCCAAGCCAAAACCCGTGCTACCTTTTCCCAAATCACTATCCCCGTCCACATTAATTTTGATCCAATCGGGGGAGGAGGGCTCCATTCCTCTCGCCTTGTGGGTTAGATTTGCTCGATTGGGTCTCATCGGCTCCAACTTCATTGAGCTCGTAAATATACGAGTCTACCCATTGCTAAGTCTGTTCCAAGTGGGGTGTCTGCCAGCCCTTTCACATAGAATTTATTTTGTACCCCTAGATGCGCCAACACGTCAGTAGCAAGCATCTCATTATTGATCCATCTTCCTTTTGACTTACCATGCCCAACATTGAAGCCACATTAACTGACTTCCCATTTCCAATGCACCACTTTAGACCCTTCATGAGCCAAATTTGTTCAATCACAATGCTCTGCCACACAAAAGAGTGAGAGGGTCGGGCAGTACAATTTAAGAAGTCAAGAACATGGTAGTACCTCTTTAAGAGAATCTGACTACATAGTTTGTCTGGGTTTCTTAAAATCCTCCAAACCTGTTTTGCGAGGAGAGCTCGGTTGAAATATATGAAATCGCGAAAACCCATGCCTCTCCCCACCTTTGGAGTACACATCCAATTGCAAGATTCCCGCGCCATTTGTCGTCTATCTCCAACCCCCCCACCAAAACCGGCCACACATCGCATTGATATTTTTACAAAAATTAACCAGGAATTCAAAAATGCTCATTGCGTAAGTGAGAATGGCTTGCACCACTTTGGTTAAAACTTCTTTACCACCCACTGACAATAAACGACCTTTCCATCCTTGTATTTTATCCCATATTCAATCTCTTAGGTGGCGGAAATTATCCCTCTTGGATCGCCCGAAGTTAATAGACAATCCAAAGTACGACTCCACTGTAAACCCTGCACATTCGAATAGGCTGTATGTGGTTTTGCCACAATACTTGTCATATCAAGGACTTCAAGAGAGCATTTATTTTTATTTTCTTTTTTCGAATTTATCCTCATTCTTTTCAACTTAAACTCATTAATTATCCTCATACAATATGGTTGGGGAAGGTATTTCAGTCAAATCTAATAATTTTGGACTGAGGAAGTATTATGGGCAGGAATTCTTGGTGAAATTGAATGAACTCTAATTGGGTTGAACTTAAAATGTAATTATGAACTAATTAACATGTGAAACAAGAAGACAACAATTTAATAATGTGTAATCATGAAACTAGTTGGGGGACAATTTTTTAATTAACACTTGCAAACATATAATCAGATAACAATTAATTCTGCAATTTATTTATTATCCTTCATTTTTCTAGTTTTGTGTGGGAGATTTTATATGAGATAATTTCCATTTTCGTCCGTTATATTTGGGGATGTATATTTTTTGCTCGTTAAGTATGTCTTCTACAATTTTGATCCTATATGTTTTAAAATATTGCAATTTCAATCCGATTTCACTGGAATCCGTTGGAACTCGCTAATATGGCGCATAAAATTGTGACGTTATGTCAGCGAGTTTCGACGGATTCCGATGAAATTGAATTGAAATTACAATATTTTCAAAACATATAGGACCAAATTTGCAAAATGAATACTTAACGGGCAAAAAAATATATACCCCCAAATATAACGAATGAAAATGACAATAATCCCTCTTTTATATATATATATATATATATATATAGATTGATTTAGGCTTTGTCATCACTTCTGTACCCATCTCGTTGGCTAAGTTTAATTTTCTTCATGACTCTTGACACTTACCATGTGGCATGCAAGAAAGATTCAATCGAACAACAAGAACCATAAGGGTTAATTATGAGAACTTTCTCCGAAATTTATTCAGATTACAAAATGCACCAACTCTTGCTTTTAGAAATACTGGAACATCTTATCCAAATTTACAAAGTCTACATTCGTTGATATTTTGGATGAAAATGCATGGAAGCGAGGGCAAAAGACTAAAATGATTATACATTTCTGATAAGTTCGATGTTGTGGTTTTTGACCCCCATAGGCCCAAGGCCAGATGAATTTGTTGTTGTGGAACTAGCGACGTCTTTTTGTTGTTGTGTGTGTAGTGTTTTGATAACAATGGCCGGTTCTGTGTGCATGAAACGCCGTAATTGAGTAGCATTTTTGGTCAAAGCGACGTCGTTTCGTAATGCAAAAGAGCATTTCACACATGCACACGTTTGCTAATGTCGTCTGCTTTGGGTTCAACTTTTTTGTTCTTATGTGTGCCCGCTCGGCTTATGATCATTTTTTTGGGCTCTTTGCACGATGCCTGCTGATATTTAATTGAGAATATATATATATATATATAACATTTTTTATCATCCAAATTTTTCGTGTTTTTGGACTTTACCATATAAATTTTTTTATTTTTGGTCATTTGCCATTTGAATTTTGCGTTTTTTACATATTACCATCTAAGGGCATTCACATGTATGTCATGTGACTTTAACCAACTAAAATGATGCATTTGCCCTTAGCTCCTTCGAAAAATGTAATGTGTAAAAAAACATAAAGTTTAGATGGCAAACGAAAAAAAAAAAAAAGTTCATATGGTAAAGTCCAAAAACACGAAAAGTTTGGAGGGTAAAAAATATTTATCCCATATATATATATATTGTAAGTATTTTATTAATTGATTTTTAACTTTTAATCAAGTTTATTTTAAAAAATTTATTTAATAGTGATTTAATAATGTTAATGTCATTTTTTCCTATTAAGTAGTGATTACACTAAATATATTTTTGGGTAACTGCGACTCCTGATTGTTGTCTTGTTGTTTGACACATTGATTTGTTTCATTTTAATTTCTTTTAGGGGTGAGCATAAATTTTTAAAAATTGCCTCCAGCACTTTTGTCAATTATTTTTTAAAAAAAAAACTTGTGATTCAATAATTAAGTTTAAACCTGACCACAAAATCGGTTTCGTTCTAATTTTCTCCTCAAATCGTTTGAACTGAACCTCTCACATATATTAAATATTTTTATGTCTAAATTTACCATTTTATTTAACTTAAATGCTTCAATGCATAAAATATATTCACTAATTACTTTTTAAATTATTTCAAATTTCATTAATCATTAATTTAATCATTCAACATTTTAAGTACATCTAACCATTCAATATTAAATTATGAATGCACTGAAAAGAGATAAAAAAAAAAATTACCTTCCAAATTATATGCTTTTTGAACTTTACTATCTAAACCTTTTTTTTACGTTTGTCATCTAAACTTTTGTGCTTGTTACAAACTACCATATAAAAGCATTTTTCCAGCGGAATATTCCGTACAACTAGGGGCAAAGCTGTCATTTCAGATGGTTAAATCCCACCCCAAAATTTTTTTATTTGGCTAGGATTCGAACCGTGTAGATGGCAAAATTTCAATACCATCTTGATACCAATTTGACATATACAATATTTGTTTCAAATCATTCTTTAGAACAATATCATTATTGGTAAATGCACAAATTTCCATTCTTAAAATTGATTCATCTAATTTTAATATTTTTTTTCTTCAATATTTTTTTCAAATATATCTAACATATGGTAAAATTATGAAATAAATTATTATTTTGATGTTAAAAGGACAAAATTAATATTTTTTTTCAATATACTGATAAAATTGTGAAATAAATTAATCTTTAATCTTTTAAACTCTTTAAGTTCAATTTTCATAGTTTATTTATCTACTTTTGATATTTTACTTTCAAATTTTTTTTCCAACTATATCGAATATATGAACAGAATTGTGAAATAAATAATTTTTTAAGTCATAATCATATGCATTGAAGGTAAATTATCAAAATTATATAAATAATTAAATTCAATGAAATAAATTAATTTGTCCCTTTAAATTAAAAAAAATAATTTATTTTATTATTTTATCGATATATTTAAAAAATTAAAGATAAAATATCAAATTTAGATAAATAAAATTTGAAATTGAACTTAAACAATGTCGAAGATGTATTATGTATAGTACTCTCTTTAATGAAAATTGAGTGTGCCCAAATGGTTGAGGTAGCAAGATTAGGTCGTTTTCCACCTATCATCTTGGGTTTGAATTCCATGTATTACAAAATTTATTTTGTTGTGAGTTTCCAAAATCCAACCATTTGAAATGACGCATTTGCCCTTAATTAAGTCGCATGACATGCATGTGTTGGAATTCCGACGGAATATTCTTTCAAAAAAATGCTTTTATATGACAATTTGTAAACAACGCAAAGTTTAGATAACAAATGTCAAAAAAAAAATTTAGATTATAAAGTCCAAAAACGCTCATAATTCTAAGGGTAAAATTGTTTTCTCTCAACTGAAAATTTAGAATGTTATATTAGCTAAAACCTTAAGAAGTTGCGTGTTTAAATCAATATTATTTTTTGAGCTTTATCTAAGTACACGAAATCACATTATGTTTATTGGCTTTGTCATCTCCATACATTTAGGTGTTATACTTTTTATTTCAAAAATTTTAATTTCTTACGTTGATTTTATAATATTAATTCAAATATTTTGATCGATCGAACTAACAGGTGTTTTTTTTTAAAAACTTTTGTTTAATTATTTTCTTTTATTGTGTAGAACTGCAAAACCACATTGAACCGCTTTAAATCGCACTTTTGGTTTTATTTTAAAAAATTGTAATTTGAAATATATTATGATAAAAATTGAATATGACAAATCGGTTTTAATTGAAACCAAATTGCGATTACTTCTAATTTCAGTCCAATTAGAGTTAAGTCAACTTCACCGAGAATTCCCTTCCATACACTGCAAGAAAAAATGGAATTCTCGGTGGATTTTTTTGGCGGAATTTCGGTGGAAATTTCCATTGAGAATTAAAAAAAATAAAAAACTTATTTTTTTTCAATTTGTCGGCAGATTTTTCCTGAAAAATAAAAAAATAAAAAAAATCTTAATTTTTCAATTTTTGGTGGAATTTCGGTGGAATTTTCTGTCGAAAATGAAACAAAATTAAAAAATATTAATTTTTCAATAAATAAAAAATATTAATTGTTGTATGCTACATATATAATATTTGTATATAATTGGAGAAATATTCATATTAACCTTATTATTATTTGAATTGTTGTATGCTACATATAATATTTGTGTATATAAATATGTATGCACACACAATTGGAAAAATGTTTATATAAACCTTATTATTATTATTATTATTATTATTATTATTATTATTATTATTATTATTACCACCACTACTACTAAAACAACTAGTACTAGTACTATTACTGCTTCTGATTAGAAAATAATATGTGTGGCTCTTGCATTGTCAACTACCTAATGTGTTTGCTTGGTTTGTATTAATTGTAAAATTCTTTATTCTCTCTCTAATCATTCAAACCCACCAACTATGATTTTTAGTGAAATAAAGATAAAATAATGATTTTACCCCTCCTTTTATATTTGAATATATTAAATTAAATTTAAAAATACCACTATATATACAAACTCTAGAAAAATGTACGTGTTTTGCATGTGTATAATGATCGATTTTCAAAATACTATAATTATGAACATTTTAAACTATTACATAAATTGAAAATTATTAAGACAAATATAAATTATAGTATTGCTCCAAATTCCTTCATGCAATGATTTAAAAAGTTTATAATTATAGTATTTTGAAAATAATTATTCACGTGCAAAACACGTGCATTTTTCTAATATGAACATATATTAATTAATGATATTAAAATATATAAATTATTGACGTACAAAAGAAAAGGTTTTCTGGAAGAAAGGTCTGTTCTCTATTGTCCTGTCTTCCTTCTCACTCTGTGATATATACAACTAAATTGTTTTCATCTCAGCAAAATAATTTATTTTAAACCTTTCTCACAAGTTGTTAAGAGTTACTCTGTTCATTAAACTTAAGTACATTCTTTCTTACGGGTGATGCTGGGTGTTGATATGATCAAAGGAATCCCTCAAAAGATGTTAGCATTCGAAAAATTTCTGGAGGAAACATATACTTGCGTGATAAGGTGGTTTTGCTGCATGTTTCTCTGCCAACAAGAACTGATCTGCGTCACCATATTTGATTTCTAATTCTCCTTGCATATTGATATTTCATCCGGTTTCTCTTTCCTGATCTCTATAGATCAAAGCTTACGAGCCAGGTTCGTGAACTGTTATGTGGATCAATGGCAGATTTGGGACTTTGACAGCTCTTTGAATTCACCAGCACTACAAGTAATATTATTGACAAGATTTAATAGTGGCAATATAAAAGTTGTCATTACCAATGATTGTATTAAGTGACAATGCATTCTATTTTGTCACCAATTAAATTTTTCTGGTTACAATAATTTTTATGTTGTCACAATATCACTTAATAGTGACAAGAAGTAATGTTTTAGTTTTCACTGGAGACAACAAAAAAATTGTTATTAGAATTTTATGACAAGATTTCATTGTCACTAAATTGTCATAATATGCATGTCACTAATTATCACTTTTGCACTATGTTACCACCTTTGGATAGTAAGTTGTCACCATTGATATTATGCATACTATACTTTGTGACAACATCAATTTATTCTCACCAAATATATATAATTAATGACAACTTTTTTATTATCACTTATTATATTGTCACAAATTTATTCATTTTCTTCTAGTGTGCATCTGGTTAGCATTTTCTTCAACAATCATCAGTTATTAAGCTTTCTTTTGTTTTTGCTTATGACATGTCGGTGATTTATCCATGCTTGATGTTGCAACTGAGTTCTAGACATTGAAGTTTGAACGTATACTTTTGAAGAAATTAAAAGCAATCTTTTTCCCCCTTTCCGCAGGATCGTTCTCTTGACTTCCATGCCTCGTGCGCAATAAGGAAAAAGATTTCTGCTGATTTAGTGTCAACAATCAAAGCATAATTTGCGTCAATTTGTCCTATTATCTTGTTGTATAATTAACTCTCAAGACTATAGCTTCTTTACCTTTGTATATTGTATGCCTCTCTATATAAGAGGGCTTCTAATGATCAATTGTACAAAATGAGTTTTCTCATTCTCTTAAATCGGTGAATATTTATTTTGTTTTTTCAAAACGTCCCCCCCCCCCCCTTTCTAGAGGGACCGCCCTGTTAATACATTGATTATCATATCAATAGCTAAATTAATCGGTATTTTGTTTTGATTTTCTCAATTTTTATTGTTTGACTAGGATTTTGCTTCCTAGTTGTAATGAATCCTTTTGTTATAGCTGACGGGATTCATTCCATCCCACAAAAAGGTGACAAGTGCTACATCTGATTAATCAAGTCAAGCACCAGTCACCAAGATGGGTTTATTACATTTTTAGGACAGTTAAGATGCCACTTTTCATATTGAGAACACATTTTATTGGGGGTGGCAAATATAGGACATGAACTTTATTTTTTGTTTGCAATGTTAGAACTCCAGTCAATTTTCCATATATTTTTGCCGAAAAATGACCTGTAACGCACACATCATATATGCATATATGTGCGCCACGTCATTAGCCACATGTGCACCATGTCATTTTTCGGTGATGATGTGTGCGCCATGTGTCATTTTTCGGTGGAAATGGCCGAAAAATTGGCTGAAATCCTAACATTGCAAAAAAAAATAAAGTTTCTATCCTACATTTGTCACCCCCAAAATAAATGTATCCTCAATGTAAAAAGTGGTATCTTAACTGTTCTAAAAATACAATAAAACCGTCACTAGATAGCTTAAGTTGAATTATAAAATCAAGCAATTAGCTAATACTATACCATATTTTCAGTATTCAGGAAATACTATAATATACAACAAATATCATAAAAATGGAGCTAATTTGGAATCTGATATTGGCGGACTCAACCACACACTGAGGCAATAATGAACTTGTAATGCCAAGTCAAAATATGAGCGAGCTCTTTCTGCCTCCAGTTTGAACTTGATCCAATAACAACTACCACTTGCAGTGTGAGGATCGATAGAAAAGAACCTAGTTCGATAGAGCTTCATATTTAACATAAGAACCAAAATCTAAAATTTAATACACAATTCATTTTGCAAGTTCCCCATCATTAGTGTGTTCACCTCCTCACGTTATGTATTATGATTAAATAATGATTTGCACTCTACTAAAAACAAAACCAGAAGCTGACAGTCCCTTACGTGTATTTCAAAACTTAGTATCTAAAGAATAATAACCCCGAAAAATGTGTGTGTTCCACAATTTTGCAGTCGGGATCTTCTATTGTACAATGGTGTTATATCTTCTATTACACTCATCAATACACGCCACATGTATTGGTGAGTGATTGAGATAAGGAAAGAGAATTAGAAAAAAAATATAAAAATTCTCTTTCCTTATCTCAACCACTCACCAATACATGTGGTGTGTATTGATGAGTGTAATAGAAGATCCGGACTGACAATTTTTTGGGTTGCTTTCATTTTAATGATAAGAATTAATGAAAATTCCTTTTCTATTGTCATATATATATATATATATATTCTTCTAAGGTCCATAGTGTTCCCGATATTTTATGTTCACTAGCATAAGAATACTAATATTGAGCTTAATTTGTCAAACATCAAAGCATAAATCATGGAGCCCTGTACATTTTACATGATTAGTGCATAATGGGTCAAACTGTTTTAGCATTGCCTTGATTACTGGAACTATCGTAAACAATACAAGAAATTCAAGTAGAAGAAACTTTATCCAAGCAGCATAATAGAAGGATAATCAGGGTTTTGTGCCCCCACCCCAAAGCCCAACCGCACAAATAGGTGTTGTGTGGTTTAAGGTGGATGTGTCTTTTCCCAAATAGGTGTTGTGGGGTTTAAGGTCCATATGTCTCTTCCGGTTATTAAATTATCAATGAGTGGTCGCTTCTAATATGAGGGAAATGTCACTGCAACAAATTACACTTCAAGTAAGCCTTAGTATTTTGTTAGCTAAAGCAAATGCCTTATTCATTACAATTATTTTTGAAAATGTGACAAATTATTTCGTTACAATGGTAAATTTCGTTACCAAAAAGTGATACTTTTGTTTTATATATTATTTTTTAAAAATAAACTAACTTAACAAAAGCTCGGGTTTGAACGGGACCTTGACCAGGCCGAGCCCACACCATAACTCATGTCAAGTAGACACTCACAAGTAAGTTGGGGCAACTCATGCACCTACATTGCAAAGCACTATTCTTTTTGCTACTTGCAAGGTTCAAATCCATACCTCTTCAATAGACAAAGTGACGTCTTGCCACTAAACTAATATGTTAATTTGTTGGCTATTTCTTTTTTTTTTCTTTACTTATCATACTTTTGTGAAAATATCAATTTATTAATTTTTTGAAATTGCAATTTATCCTTTATTTGTACAATTTAACATTCGATTGAAAACTACATGAGAATCATGTTCAATAAAATTATTGGAATTCAAACAATTCATTCGACACATTATTAATTGAATTGACTAAAAGAATTCTACTAATTGCAAGTGATGGATGATCATAATTATCCATCACTTCATACACACACACACACATATGTATACATGTATACGTGAATAACATTATTTTATGCAATTAAATATATAAAAAGTTTTTCGTTATATGTAATTGACCAACATAATGAAATGAACTTTTTCTCTTTATTTTTTTTTCTTCAAAAAATTATTCTAAAAAGGTATATAGTATATCTTTTTAAATTTATATAAATATTGTTAAATTTTTTATAATATTCACTTACACATAAATATATTTGTAAGTCCATCATATCATATTTAACTTTTTCTTGTTTTTAATATAAATTTATAAATATTCAGTTATTTATTATGTACTTAACAGATTAAATATAATTAAAAAATAATTTCAATGAAGTAAAGCAATGTTGTCTAAATCATAAATAAAAAGGAAAACTTAAAAATGTTAAGGGAGATAGAGAGAGAAGATGAGAAAAATGTTATAGGTGGACGAAAAATAAGACAAGAAAGATATTAGAAAAAAGATAGCGAAAACACTCAAGATAATAATTATCAAAAAAAGAAAACACTAAAGACAACAATCGATTAACCAACATAATTAAGTCAATTGGACATTGTTTCCAACTTAATTAATTGAGAAAATTGAACATTTTTCCTAACTCAATTAAGTCGATTAAATATTTTTCCCCAATAATTGAGACAGTTGTACATTTACCCCAATTCAATTGAGTAAATTTGACAGTTTCCCTAATGTGATTGAGAAAATTGAATATTCCCCGAACTTAATTAAGTTAATTGGACATTTTTTCTGATTTAATTGATACTTGAACATTTTTCTCAATTTATTTTAGACAATTAGACATTTTTTCCCAAACCAATTTAGTCAATTGCATATTCCCTAAATTCAATTGAATCAATTGAACATTTCATCCGATTCGATTGAGTCAATTGGGCATTTCTCCCAACTTAATAAAGAACATTAAATATTCCACCAATTTAGCTCGGTCAATTGGACATTTTTTTTTCAATTTAATTAAGTTAATTGATTATTTTTCCAAAATTAATTGAGCCGATTAGACATTTTCCACAGTATAATTCAAAAAAAAATGAACATTTTTCCCAACTCAATAAAGTTAATTAGACATGTTTTCCAATTTAATTGAGATAATTGAATATTTTCTCCAAACCAATTGAGTCAACTAAATATTTTTCCCAATTCAAATAGTCAATTAGACATCTCTCTCAACTTATCGAGAAAATTGAACAATTTGCCAAATTCAAATAAACTAACTGGACATTTTTTTTCCAATTTAATTGAGTTAGTGAACGTTCCTTCAATCTTAATTGCGTCAGTTGGATATTTTTCCAAATCAATTTGGGCAGACTAATGGACTTCCCAAATTTAATTGATACATTTGTCAAATTTAATTAATGCCATACTCTTTGACAAAAGTGTGAATTTCAGATCCCATGAACATAGCTCCTCTATTTGTCACAATGGTTCGTGGGATTCTAAATCTATGGACAAGCTCTCCTTGACGAAACTGACCGTAGCTCCTTGATCGGTTTGTTTGAGTGGAACGGCCTCTACCCACTTCGTAAAATAATCAGTGATTGTTATGATGTGTGTGTGCTGCTTAGAAGAGGGAGGAAAGGAAAGATAGCTCCTACAAGATCAATGTCCCAATATCACAATGGCCATGGTTTCGCTATAAGGTTCATTTCTTCAACAGGTACTCTAAATAGGGCCATGCAATTGGCACGTTTCACATCCTCCAGCTAGCCAATGACAAAGTTGCACCATCTTTAGCTAAAAATAGCCATATTGCTTGATCAACCATATGATTTTGCGGCCCTTTTGATGGGCTCAACACACTTCTTCATGTACTTCCATCGTGACCTTCATTGTCTCTTCTTGTTCAATGTGTTGTAGAAGTACATCATCATGACTTCCTATATAAATTTGATCATCACCTAGAACCACGTTGTGAGTAGCTCTCAACTTGACTTGTCGGGATGCATTCTGAGAAGGATTCTTCACATAATCTAGGGTGGATTTGCGCTAATCTCCTGGTTGCTTCATGGTACTTTCAATTGCAGAAACATTAGTTCGTTCAAGGTGAGAAGGATAAGCCTACCTTGTTACAATGTAACTAGCAGCCTTACAATTTTTGGAAAACTCAGCTCCTGTGGCCACTTGAGCCAATTTTTTAGATTCAGAGTTAGACTTTCTAGCCATACATTGAAGTGCTACTTCGTCAAAATCTATTAATAATGCATTAACCATGGAAATGTACCTGTCAATAATGGGTTTCTACATTAAAAAGCTCATTAAATCTGTTTGATAACAATCTTGGAATATTCGGTCACGCTAATGTTGGAGGCTCCTAGCTCATGTAACAACTCTAGCCCAAGAATTAAGGTTTCATACTCGGCATGATTATTTGTACAAGGGAATTTGAACTGCACCGCCAAACCAATTTTATACCTGATGATGAAATGATTTTTATGCCTACCCCAAATGCCTTGTCTATTCAAGTCCCATCGAACTAGATTGCCCATAGCTTCAAAAACACTGAAAGCATTTTGATCTGATGAGCGACTTTTTCTGCAATTTTGACATTGGGAAGGTTGTTGAAAAAGTCGGCTAAGGCTTAGCCTTTCACGACTTCTTATGAAACAAACTGTAATCGGTATTCTATGAGATGGATGGCCCATAGGCTAATCTGTCCTCACACTATTGACCCTGAAAGCATGTACTTGATCACGTTGACACTACTTGTAACAAGAATGTTAACCGGTAACATATAGTGCCACAAGTCTAATGTACACAAAGTAAAGTTTCAAACATAGCTTCTCAATAGGATGATACCTTTGTTCTGTATTATTAAAGTGCCTACATAAGTAGTATATATCTTGTTCATATCCATTTTCATCGTCTTGGGCTAGTAAAATCCCAATAGTCTCATTGGTTATCGAAATGCATAGCTTAAGTCACTCTCTTTTCTGTGGTGGTATCATCACAAAAAGGGAAGTTAAGGCTTCCTTGATTCCTTCAAATGCACGCTCATGCTCTTCAAACCATACAAACTTATCATGGTCTTTCAATTAAAGCAAAACTGGGAAGATTTTAGTCTTACCTACTAGATTTGAAATAAACCTTCTCAAATAGTTTTTCTTTTTGAGAAACTGCTGAAGTTCTTTCTTGGTTCAAGGTGGTTGGGCGGTTAGGATGGCCTTTGCTTTGTTTGATTCCACTTCATTATTGCCTTTCTTATGCACTAAGAACCTGAGAAAGTGACCTGCAGCTACTCTGAATACACACTTCAGTGGGTTTAGCTTTAGCTGAAATTTTTCATTCTTTCAAAAGCCTTAGTAAAATGCTCTAAATGTTAAGCAAAACTCGTAGACTTAATGATGAGGTCGCCAATGTAGATCTTGACAAAATCATTCAGGCAATAATGAAAAATACAATTCATGGCTCTTTGATATGTGGCCCCAGTGTTTTTAAAACCAAATAACAATACTTTCCATTGGAAGGTACCAATGCCCCCCCCCCTCCGGCATTAGAATGCCAATTCTGGGATATCCTCTTCGACTACAAAGATTTGATTATAACCAACATTGTTGTCAACAAGAGTTAAACAATAATGTCCTACTAAGGCATCAATCATCATATTAGCCATTGGCATCATGTATTTGTCTTCACTTGACTCCAAATTCAAATCTCTAAGATCTATGCAAATCCTAGTTTTGTCAATCTTTTTTAAGATTGGCGCTACATTGACCACCCGCTTGGGATATCTAGCTACTTCGATGAAGTCTACTTTAAACAACCTCTAAATTTCTTCTTTAATTAATCCCCATGATGTCAGCTTCTCCTCCTATGACGTTGTTAATTACTACGTTTGTCTTCAAGAGATCAACCTTCTCCTTTCCAATGCTTATCATGGTTTGGTTTGGACATGCATGATGTTCATGGCAACTCCATTATCAACTAATATTCTATGAGATGGCCAACTACAAAGAGGGGCTTCACATGTTTCGCCATGCTTAGTGGTGGTTTCTAGGATAAAGCTTTGGTCTCTTCGACTATATTACTCTTTTGGACTACCTATTGGAAATCAATTCCAACAAAGAAGGCTACATGCACACTATTATCCTACGTCTTTGCTAGAACCTGTTTCATCATTGTAACTGTTATTAGCCATAAAATTAGGAGAAAGTGCCCATACCATGTTGCAATCTATATGGATAGTGCTGCCACTGGCTAATGCTATGTCCGAAGGCTTGATTATGACTTCTATTGGCAACTCCTTATCTTTGTGATTCAATTCCTCTATCTTTCCAATCCATTCCTTCAAAGGATCCTCCCATTCGACATCTTTCACATCATTTGTAGCATTGTTATTTGATTCATCAGTTTCTGAGATAATCGAAATGACTGTTCTTTTCTTTAGCTGGATGTCGATCGAAATGACTTCTTTGCCTTTCAAATTGATCGATATCACGGGCTTTCTTTTGGAAGGTTTGGTTGTTTCTTTCTTGAGTTGTTCAGCTAAAATGCATGTCGCAAATATTTCCTATACTATGTATGGGTCATTTCACAAGGCTTTTTTGATTAGGGAATTTTGGATGCCTTACTGTAGTCCAACGTCCCTCTAAGGCTGGTGGTGGCCTGACGAACCTAAAATGCTCCGACTCTCGAATTGGCTCACGTCTTCGAGGTTGACTAGAGGGTGCCTTCCTCTTATTATCTGCTTCACTATCACCCCTTCGAAGTGGAGTTGGATCTCTTTTACTTCTATTCCGTACATGCCTAGATGATTGACCATTAACACAATGCCCCCGAAGTATATAAGGAGTGGGACGTGGCACCATTAGCAGCTGTGGAACCATAGAAAATCTGGCCATGAAATTGGTCTAAGGATAATATGGACTCATTACTCCTATTAGATAGAGCCATGACACTGTTGCCATTTCAGAATTGCACCTCGCATGGAGTCCAAGTTGCAACTCTAATTGAATTAATATCTGCTCATTATGTTGGCCTTCCCATTCGATTGCTCCATCTTACATGTCGATCATATTTACGCCTTTTGCCTAAAATGCACTACTAGAAAAACAGCTAATAGCCACGGATTTTAGCCACGGGAAAAATCCATGTGTAATCCGTGGCTATTAGCCACGGATTAAAAAAAATTACGAAAAAAAATTAGCCACAGGCAATAGCCACGGATTAAAAAAAATTACGAAAAAAAATTAGCCACAGATTGCCTGTGGCTAAATTAGCCACGACCAGTCCGTAGCTATTTTTGGTGGCTAAAATTGGCGCGAATTTTGCCGCCAATTTGTTAGTCAAGGATTAGCCATGGCTAGACCGTGGCTAATTTCTCCACGGTCAGGCCGTGGCTAATAGACATGGATTAGCCACGGCCAATCCGTGGCTAACCAATTTTTTTTAAAATTATTTTATTTGTGCTCGATTTAATTCGTTCTTTGAAGATAAATGTGTTATTTTCTATTATCAGTCAAATAAATCTTGTAATTAAATTAATATATAACTAATTAATGTTAATGATTGTGTGATAATCAATATATATATATATAAATATATAAAACGATCATTTGGAATGACGAATGATCATTTAAATTATTTGATGATATTAATTATAATGTTGTATTGACAAATTAATTCTCAATTTAAGTTTCACAATTGTATATTATAATATCATAATATTAGAGTGTTATATATACTACATATATAAGTGTATATATAAGTACGCTTGCAAGTTTTATTTACATATATGGTCACTTATTCAGTTGAACGAGTTAATTGTGTAATTTTAAAAGTTTATAATTCGCAAAATTTCATAACTTATATTATAGTTTTATCAATAATCGAACAACGCATTATTGATATTGATATTTAATAATATTTTAGTGTGTAACCAAAAAACAATTATATATATATTTCAGTGTAATGTAAAATTGAAGCCACCGATGTATATTAGCCACGGTCTGACCATGGCTAAACCGTGGCCAATCTATGGCTATTAGCCACGGCTTGCCCGTGGCTAAGTTAGTCACGGTCTAACTGTGGCCAATCCGTAGCCATTAGCCTCGACCAGGCCGTGGCTAAATTAGCCACAGCTTGACTGTGGCTAACTAATTTTTTTTTTTAATTATTTTATTTGTACTCGATTTAATTCATTTTTTGAAGATAAATGTGTTATTCTATTTTCTAAATTATTGTATTATGTTAGTCAAATAATAAACCTCATTTAATTTCCTATTATCAATCGAATAAATATTTTATTTAAATTGATATATAACTGATTAATGTTAATGATTCTGTGATAATCTATATATATACACAAACATATATATCATTTCGATTTATGAATGATCGTTTCAATTATTTGGTTATATTACAAATTTCAATTGATCTAATTAATTTGAAATGTGGCTAAACCTAAATTTGAAACGTATTAGCCATGGCTAATTATTGCCCAACAATAATATATATATATATATATATATATATATATTAGCCACGGTCAGGCCGTGCTGTGGCCTGGCCGTGGCTGTGGCTAATGTTTTCTATATCCTCCTCCTTCTTGCAACCAAGGTAATTCCTCCATCCCCATCCCCCCAACCCCCACCCCCCGTGCGGCGGCACCTACACGCCAGCGGCTGCCGTGCCCCACCCATCCCCCTCGCCCCCCTCCATCGCCATCCCCGTCCCTGTAACCCCCACCCCCCGCACAACGGTTTCTCACGCCAGTGGCCACTGTGCCCCACCCATCCCCCTCCCCCCTAGCCCCAAACCCGTCCCCCCGCCCCAGCCCCAAACCCGTCCCCCCCCTCACCCCCCCAGCCCCAAACCCATCCCCCCTTCCCCCCTACCCACCCCCAATTATTTTTTTTGTTTTATAATTTAAAAAATATTTCTAACATTTTTTTGTTTTGATTTTTTTGTAATTATTGTTAGGTTTTATATATTCACAAGTTTTGGTGGCTCCAAAATTGAAGGTATGTTTTAAATTACTCAATATTGATTTATATATTATTAATAATATTAGTAACGTTTCATATTTGTTGTAATTTATTAGTACGGGAATAATGATGTTAGTATTATGTTTGAAATTTGTAGTGAATTTACGTTTCATGTCACGTTTCATATGTTAATATAATGATGTTAGTTTTAGTTATGTTTGACATGTTAGTGTTATGTTGGTTATGAGATATGTTTGACATGTAGTGTTATGATGCATATGTTAATATAACATTTCATACGTTATATGTTGCTTATGAGATATGTTTTGATGAGTATATGTATGTTTGTTGGCAAATTTAAATAAGAATTTCAGTGGTGACTAAATGACATAATCATGTTTGTTACAAAAAATGGATAATATTCGTGTGAGTTGAAGTTGGATGTACAATCGGTTATTGCCCGATCGAACATACCGTACAAATGAATTTTTGTTGGGTTTGAGTAAATTTATTGAATTTGCTACCTACAACCACAATGCAAACTTGACAACGACTGTTTTAAGTGTCCGTGTTTTAAATGTGAAAATGGAAAATACAAGAATGCTAGCAATGTAAAATATGATCTTTTGAAGTATGGATTTCAACTAAATTTTTGGTAGTGGACTGCACATGGATAGATTGCTCCAGAAAATTATAATATTGGCGTTGTAGGTCCAAGTACTTACAATCATGTCAATATTATAGAAGGGTTAAGAAATTATAAAAACTTGATCTATGATGCTATGGAACATAATAATTTTCATGAATATAGGACGTGACAGAATTCTGAGCGAAATGTTGCTCGAACGAGTCATATTGTTGAACAACCTCATAATAACGAAACTCAACAATTTATGACTTATTGGAGGCCGTGCATTATCCCTTGCGGTCCGGATGTGAGTCACAAACAGAATTATCACTAACTTTTCAAATGATGACATTGAAATCAGATTATAATATGCCACAAGGATGTTTTAATAGAATCGCTGAACTTATAAAAACATCAAATCCGATAGATAATCATGTCCCCAGCAATTATTATGAAGTCAAAAAATTAACGAGCAAATTGGGACTGACATCTCTAAAAATTGATTGTTACATTGAAGGTTGTATGCTGTTTTATAAAGAACATGCTCATTTGGATGCATGTGCATTATGCCAGCATCCTAGATTTAAACCATCTCGTATGGGGAGCATTAAACGTATTCCTTACAAAAGAATGCACTACATGTCACTAATTCCACGGTTGAAAAGGTTGTATGCCTCTGGAAAATCAACCGAGCAAATGAGGTGGCACCAGAAGCACACAAAAGCCTAGTGTTCTTTGTCATCCTTCGGATGGTGTAGCATGGAAACATTTTAATGAGAAACATCCAGACTTCGCCGCCAAACCGTGAAACATTAGACTTGGACTGTGTGCCGATGGATTTAATACTTTCAACCAAACAGCAAAATTATATTCTTGTTGGCCGGTTATTATTACTCCTTACAACTTACCTCCCGAAATGTACATGACTGCCCTATATATGTTTCTGACACGTTTGATTCCTGGACCGCGCAACCCAAAGGATCGAATTGATATGTATTTGTAACATTTAATTGATTAGTTGAAAGAGTTATGGTCAGACGAAGTTGAAACTTTCGATGTCTCAAGGAGAGACACCTTTCATTTAAGAGCCGCCCTTATGTGGACAATTAATGACTTTTCTGTATATGGAATGTTGTGTAGGTGGATGACGTGCGGGAAACTAGCATGTCCAGTATGCATGCACTATACAAAATCATTTAGGTTAAAACATGGTAGAAAAATGACGTGGTTTGATTGCCATAGACAGTTTTTGCCTGAGACTCATCCTTTTAGGCAAAATAAAGATGCTTTCTTGACAGGGAGACGTGAGCAATCTGCACCTCCCTCTCGAATGACGGGAGGTCGAATGTGGAATTTTGTGCGGCACTTGCCAATACTAACCGATATGCCTGTAAGACACTCAAAAATACTAGGTTATGGTGTAGACCACAATATAGATCAAATAAGCAGAGAGCAAACCCATTAGCATCTCGAATGATCCCATCAGCCCCTACCGCACCCGAATTCCCTTTAGAGGCACTATCAATGTTCAGTTTAAGCCAGGGGGGTTTGGGCAGCTTCCATAACATAGCTCGAAATGTAAGCACACATGTCTTCTTCCACGTCATGCCCCAATGCTCAGCAACGGCAATATCCCTCTTCCAGTGTCATGGCTTAAGGAACCCCAACTTCTATAATGTCAACGTTATGCTCCGAACTTGATTCATAACAACCTGCCCAGAAACAGGACAGTGCACGGTACTTGGCATTATTCCTAGCCATCCAAATATTCCAGAAAATCATAGTCATAATCAAAAAACGCACATGGAACGACCGACTCCCAACAGTTCGGCACCACGCTCCAATCATATCCTTAACTACTACAATCTACATGATGTCAACTGAAAACATGTGGCTAAAGTGACACCACACCTGTTGTGCCGCCTCTCCTGTTACAAAAAGATGATCCAGATTTTCAACTTGTCCCCTAGTACAACAATAACACTTGGATGCCAACTCTATCCCCCTATTCTGCAAAAGGTTGTCCACCGGGAGCCAAGCATGCCACAACCGCCACATGAAAATAGACACATTGGGAGTAATGGCCGCATGCCAAAAGAGATAGAGATAAGAGAAAGGGGATGTCTGCTGTATAATCTGTCTCCATGCTGATTGAATTGAAAAGGACCTATCTTGTGTGAGTAGCCATATGAGTTGGTCCGATCCCCCAATGGGTACCTCATTCACCCTAGACGCCCATGCCTCCCTAAGCAATACGTGTAGATAAGGCGTTTTCGATTGATTACCAACTAAGAATTCAGCAACTCGCATCTTGTATTGCTCCCCTTGTGGACTACTAACTAAGTTCCAGAGACCCAAATCAATCCATCTGTCAAGCCAAAAGGATAACTTTCCAGCCTCAATCTGCCAGCTAATATATGGCTCCACCTCAGCCTTGACTTTACAAAATCGCTTCCAAAGGGGAGAGTTCCGGGGTTGAGCATCAATGAGATAGACATGCAAATCTTTGACATACACACTGTGCAAATATTTAGCCCAAAATGTGTCCTGTTTCTTGAATTTCTATCATAGTTTCCATTGGAAAGCTCGGGCCAACTCCTCCAAGTTCCGAACATCTAAACCCCCGCCATCAAAAGGAAGGGTAATTTTCGATCATGAACACCAATGTAATGTTCTCACATCGCCCTTATCCCCCCAAAAAAACTTGTTAAACACACGATTGATAGCCCCAAAGACCTTTTTAGGAAGGAAGCAGCACCTGGAGCAAGTATGTTGGAATGGCTTGCAACACGCTCTTGATAAGCGTAAGGCGGCCTCCATAGGTTAATGGAGCTGTTTCCCAACCACCAACCTTAGAACCAATAGCTTCCAACAGCCCGTGGAAATGCATACACTTGCTTCGACCAATAAATATAGGAGCTCCCAGGTATGTAAAAGGGGTACTACCTTGCTGGAAGCCAGTCAACTACTTGATTGTTTCCACCTTTTTAGCTGGACATTTACTGCCAACCATAAAAGTGCT
>JAOWBU010000186.1:0-50000 GCA_026212405.1 Petrea volubilis | reverse complement strand
GGTTATACAAGTCCCAACAACGCTCACTCCATATTTAATCGGGTCCCAATCGAATACTGCATCAGAAGTTCATGGAAAAAAAAAAATTAGACAAGTGTGCGAAATATATATATATATATAACTCTTATATGCACCCAATTTCGACCCATGTGTGTATTATATAGAGCAAGTTTTATTACATTTTGTTACTTAAAAACTTAATATACAAATATAATATAATCTGAATTGTAGGATGTATAAATGGGCCAAACACTAAATTTAAGAATTGTTTCATACATTTTTAATTTAGAGATCATATACAATATTAGGACCTGGGAGAAAATTTATATTATAATATTTATTTTGTAAACGTTACCCTTGGTACATTGAAATTTTGAATGAGATGATTGGATGAATGTTTTGTATTTAATGATGATGTCATAATTCAGTGATGTGAATTTTGAAAAACAAAACTAAATTACAATAAGCATTATGCTTATCCAATGATGCAATATATTGTATCAAGTACTGTATCTACAATATCTTATAACATTATGTTTATTGATTCAATAATTCAAGAAGCTCATAGGTATATACATAAGTCAATAGCAAAAGATTTCTTTGTGTAACATTTTAGGAAATGAAATTAATGCATGTTCAACTATAGCTATACAAAACTTTAATGGGGAGATTTTTGTACCATCTACGTACGTATATACCTATATAGATTGTAAATTTTGAAAGAGACATATGACAATGTGATGAATATATTTTTTAATATCATAACATGCTTTAAGAATTTTTAATTTATTTCTAAATCTAGGTCCCTCACAAGTTTAGAAATTTAATGAATGAAAAAGTTTTTCTTTTTTTTTTTTTTTGGCATAAGATGGTTGTTCTAGGCTCTATTCTCAATTTGGACTCCGTCATTCGACATGATGTCAAAAGATTGGGTTATCTGAGGTGGACTTTTTTTTTTCATTAGATATGTATGTAAAATAAAAATAAAATATAGTTTGATTATAAATATTTATTAAATTTTATATGTAATATATATATATATATAAATATTTCATTATTTTTAATTTATATATTAAATTTGTTATAAATACAAAATAATTGATATACAGTGAAATTATACAATTAAAAATAAATAAAACGTGATGCGACTGAAAATTGATTTCAACGTCACTAGTCGTTCGAGCAATAAAGTTATGAGAAAGTATTGAACCCACGAGAATTGATAAGAATTGAATAATCAACACTATTAAAGTCAAACATTATTTGGGAAACCAATTAAGAAATGATTTTGACTTTTGACTTAAATAAATTAAAATTCAACTAAAAGACAATTTAATGAATTATAAAATTTGGTAAAAGGTTTCTATTAGAAAATAGCGTTAGGGATTGGTTTCACCTTCACCATTATTATTTTTTAGAAATTAAAAAATATAAATTTGAATAAATATTTATTTATAAAGTGACGGAATTCCTTTTATTCAATTGATTATTTTCAGGAATCTTTGATTATTTTAAAACTTCCAATGTTCAATTACTTCTGTTGGTGTAGTAATCAAACTTGGTTTATTTTAAAATACATTAAACACTTTGGATTCGTTATGGGTGATTGACTTTTTAGAAAACAACCTACTCGAACCTCATTAATTTTTTAATTAGTAATATATTTTACAAACCACCGATTGGTAAAATCATGAATTTTCAATGTCCCTCTTCGCGTAGTTTAATTTGTGCATAAATAACTCTAACTAATATCAATTTATATTAAAAAATATATATTAAATTACAACTCCTCTTTTTGACACCTCGCCATAATTAATAGACAATTTTAAATATAAGACATTTAAAATTGTAAAAGATATTTTCATAAATAAAAAATAATGAACTTATATAGATTAAACATTAAAATATATACAAGGTTTGCTGGGATAGATCCCTTATTTGTTAAGTTTGAATTTGTTAGAAAGCAGAGGAACAAAGTTGCACACACATTAGCACGTCTAGTGTTTGTGTGCCTTCTGAGATGCCTAACGTTATATGAGACTTGATTGTGGTAGAGGCTTCTGCTAAGTGATATCCCTATATTTTCTATTAAAATAAATAAAGGCTTAATTACACTTTCGGTCCTATAAGTGAGACTCATTTTTCAAATTTCGTCCTGTAACTTTGATGGCTGCACATTTAGTTCTATATGTTAGTTCAATTTGACATATTTGATTCTGAATTGACACATTTGATCCTAAATTTTCAAATGTAGTCCACTTCTTGAAAAGACCAAATGTGTCAATCCAAAATCAAATGTATCAAATTGAACCAACATAAAAGACCAAATGTGTCAAATTAAACCAACATACATGACTAAATATGCGACCATCAAACTTGCAGGACGAAATTTGAAAAGGGGACCTTACTAACAGGACAAAAATGGTAATTAAGCCATAAATAAATAAATATTATTGTTCCATAATTAAATATAAAAAGCAAATTGTTACCATCACCATCCCATAATTAAAATACAAAGTAGAAAGAAGAAAACCCTTCTTTTATGCCAAGACTTGAACCTCGGATTGATTTTTGGCCTCAACTCCATTTTTATTTTCTAACTTCTAGTACCCTAATATAATAGAGAAATAAGAAAAGGAAAGGGAAAAAAAAAAGTCCAGAACTAAACTTGGAGTTGTGTCTTTCGGGATGACTTCTGCTGCTTGTTTCTCCTCTATTATAGGCAGAAAATGAAATTATCAAGATTTGAAGAGTTGGGAAAAATCACGTCGCATAAATTGTTGAAATTTCATCACCGAAAATGCATGAAGCTCGTTGCCTGGCAAGTGAAAGAAAGCACACGGCCATGTGCAAAAAAGGCCCTTGTTGAACCAACAAGGGCTATAACAAGGCCATGTTGTTGCCCTTGTTGAACCGACATGGCCTAAAAAAGGGTCATTTTGTTGCTCATATTGCTCCATTTTTCTTCATTTTTCTTTTCATCCTCATGAACAGTTGAATTTATTTCGTTCCTGTGTTTTGTTTTAACCAAATTTAGTTCTCAGCCACCTCTACTCTCCATTCAATTTTCCTCAAGCATCAAGATGCTTTGTCTGCAAAAGAAATTGAGCATATTTTCAATTTTCCTTGTCTTTCGCATGAAATTTCAACTGTGCAAAATATATTCAAAACTATGCATGTTCTTTAACTTAGCAAAAGGATAAAGCAAAAAAAAGGCCATAGAGGAGGGATGAGAGAAAAAATGTTGATAGAGGAGAGAGAAGGAGAGCAGGGAGAGAATACAAGGGACAGCAAATATATATCTATATCTATATCTATATCTATATATTGATAGTTGGGAGAGGAAAATAAATAAGAGAAAGGAGAAACGAAAGAGGAGAGAATACGACACTAAAGACACTAAATTAATTATATATTAGACTTCCCTTTGTGCTTTATAAAAATAAATAATATATATTTTATAGTAATAGAAAATAATGAAAACGAAAGAAAATTTAGAAATATATAAGTTTTTGAACAAAGCTAATTTGAAAATTGGTGAAAAATTGTTTGTTAAATATGCTTCGTAGCAACTCGAAGTAAAAAACCTTATACGTGAACAAATTTATATAAATCTTTAGTTGAAATATGAAACCAAAAAGTATAACCTATAGTATAAAAATTTCGACCATATTTTAAAGATTTCTTTTAGAACTTTGGAATTAAAAGGGAGTGTTGATCGACTCAATGCAAATGTATATTTAAAGGTTAAAAGCATAACTTTATTAAATATATTAACCTTAAACATATGCCAAGTTAGTATGTAATATTCTCGTTTAATTGGAATGATATTTGGTTTAAGAGAGTGTTTGGCTAAGCTTATTTTAAAGAGTTTATAAGCTCGTAAAGCTTATACAATATTTTTGGAGCTTATAAGCTCCTATGTCTTATTTTAAAAATAAATTTCTAAAGTGTTTGGATAAAATAAGACCTTGTGATGATGTCCGTTCTTGGATTCGGGCTGAAAGCCTCTAATCCGACAAGAGAATGCAGGTTGCTGGTCTGGCCCCTGAACTGCAAGGATGGAACACACGTGAGCCTAGCCGAGAGAGTCCATGGTGAAAACCCTCCGATGCTCAAGTCAGTGAAAGTTCGAGCATGGAACCAAAGGGTGAAGGAATGTATCGTGCGTGATGTAAGTATAGAATGAGAAAATGTACCTTATGAACAGTGGAGACCTTCTATTTATATGAGTCGGTGTGAAATGGATACAATTAGGGTTGAGGTGGCCTCTTTTTCGGTGTTCCGTACAAGGAATATTTTACTGACACACGGTAATAGAGCCTTTAGGTGTAACAGTCTGTCAGAGGCCGTTGCTATAGGGGACCACTCCGAGAAAGGGGAAGGGACCACCTCGAGGAGGGAAGAGGGGGCAACTACGGGGAGTGAATAGGAGATCAAACCCCGAGGAGGGGGTTGTAGTCATGGGGAGCCTGGGGCCCCACCCAAGGTAAGAAATCCCTCCTTGAAGTCAAGCTTAGCGTGGGATACGCAGCATATCTCAGATAGGGCCGCGTCTTGTGATCATTTGCCAAGTGGTCAAGATGGATCATGTCAGGTCACGAGATAGACGAGCGCATGGTGAGGATGATGCCCCCACATCAACTTCAATAAAACAAGCTCATTAAAAGTTTTGAGAATAAAATAATGAGATAATTTAAATACTAAAAAGACAATGGTTAAAATGATAAAGGAAAGATGCATGAGTAATGGAGATTTTGGAATGTACTAGTTGTATCCGAAACAGTGTTGAGAACGTATCAACGGGCATTTCCAAACATATTACTCAAAAGAATTGGCACAATACACCTAATTGATTAATAGAATTGAGAAAATTCAGTCCCTACTATTGCAAACATAGGATTCATGGGGAAATAAAGACATACATTGAACCAGGTACGTCTTATCCTTGTAAGGAAAAAATGACATTATATAGTACATATTGAAATATAAATGGAAAATATTTAAATAAAAACAATCCTATTTGGGGTTAAAATAAAATAATGAGATACGTTAAATACAAAAAAGAAAGTGATAAAAATGACAACAAAATTATTTGGAAACATTATCACAATTGAAATATGAAAAAGCAGTAAAATGAAAAATGAAATATGACAAAGAGAAAAATGAAAAATATGATGACATGAATACGAAAGAAAAATATAAAAAAGCAAAAGAAGTGAACATATAACGAATTTCAATCACAGATGACTTAATCGAGTTCAAAATATTTTTTGTTGGAAATAAAAAGAAGAAACATATTAAATACTAGATCAATAAGACTAATCGAAAAGGCCGGCGTATCATTTAAATGCTAATCTTAATAGAGTTTGTAGAGAATATTTAAATATCAAAATATTAGATATGAAAAGATTTTAAATTTAAATCTAGCTACCAACAAACTTATTTGAAAGATCTAAAAATTTTTAGATAACGGTAAACAATTATACACTTATTTTAATTTAACAAGTGCATACATATCTCTCTCTCTCTCTCTATATATATATATATATATACACACACACACATATATATGAATTGAAGTTCAAGAAAACCCTTCTTAATGTTAATGACTTACACAGCAACAATAATGAACAAAAATAGAAATAGGATCAAACTAAATTAATAAAAATATGAATAAAAAAAATCAATAAAAAAATTGTTTTACAACAAAATAATAAAACAGTATAAAGAAATAATGGTAGAAATTATAAAAAAAAACTACTTTGAAAATACCAAATATTAACTTTTGTGAGCAAAAAAACAGAGCTTAATTTATACAAACAAATAAATATGTGTAAGAAAAAAATGATTGACTAATTGGGATCTGAAACAAAATATTTACGAAAGCTTGGCAAATCCTTCATACTATAGTGCAACAAATTAAATGAACAAATCCAATAAATCCAAGTGTAGTGATTGGTGTATTGATCTGTTTTGGAAAGGGTGTGTGTGTGTGAGTTGTTTATTTCAAGAATAGGCTAGATCCAATCAACTGCACCCTTTTTCCATTATAACTAGGAAAATGGAAAGATTCGTACAAGTTATACGTTCCGTCACCACTTTGTGGAAAATCGTTAGGTATGAATATGTTGGATACCTCTCACTCGATTGGTGAAATAGTATCTCTCCCCCCAGAGCATGTTTTTTTTTTTACCGACACATAAAGAAAATATTTTGTTGCAAATGAACACGATACTGAGGAATTGTCCATACGTAAAATCATAATTATTGATACGGGCCTTTTCCATAGAAAAGGAGAATATTGTGTTACAATAGAAGCAGAAGTGATGTGGATTATTCAAGAATCAAAGTCGATTTGCTTAATAAAAAGAAGATATCAATGAACATCTATGAAATGGTTTTACGGAAATAAAAGATAATAATGACGACATAGCAAATTAAACAAAAAAGACCTTGAATTTACACAAAATAAAAATAAACTTGAAGAATAAAATTATGATACAACAAAAACAACGAATAAAATACAGAAAGTAGTAGAAATTATCAAAAGAAATAATTTAAAAATATCATGAAAAATAAAATAAATATAATAGTTTCTATATGAAAAAGGGAAATATAAAAGAAAGAAAGAATTAAGTATCTTAGTGGTTGATGGCTTGATGAATCCAAAACGTTTTATGTTGGAGAAGAAAATAAGTAACAATGATATTTACTGGATAATAAGAATCCAAATTGTTAGTGTCTTGTGTAGTTAATTAGAAAAAATACAATCTTATTTTGAATTTTGTATTGATATTGGATTTAGATGAATCACATATTTATCTAAATCTAAATAAATCGATAAATAAAAATAATAATAATAATAATATAGTAATAAAATTTCATATGTGCAAAATAGAGTTCATTAAGGCTATTCCAATATGTGCATGCACACACACACACACATATACACACATATCTATCTATTATATAAAATAGAATAGTCTATCTAATTTTTCTGACAAGCGTCGGTATAGTTTCACGACAAGTGTCAGCCTAAATATAAGACAAATGTCAACATTTTTTCATTAGTATATAATCATTAGAGGACAAATAAGACAAAATAAAAAGGATATAGGAAAAAAAAATCAAGATTTTATTTTATTTTCAAGTTGATACACGTATTTAACTATATTCATAAAAATCGAAAAGAGAATACATTTCATATAGAGTTAATACAAAATGTTTTCTTTTTAAAAAATAAAAAAAAAATTGTTAGCAACATTGTAGGCCCATTTCTTTATTAGTTGAGTTTTCTTTCCTTATATATTAAATGTAAAAATCATTATTTTTTAAGAGATATCTTTTTAATTTTTCTATCAAATTCTTTTTCTTTCAAAAAAATAAAAAAAATGAAGAATTATTAAATACGGCAACATTGTTGGCCGAATTTTTTTTCCTCTTATGACTACATTTGAATAATATTTCCTAATTGGTATTCAAGATCGTGGGCATATTCCTAATTTAAATCCAATACTTATCAATTTTTATTTTATTTGTTTACTTAAATTGCTTCACTCATTATTTATCATCTTATTATATATAATGGAATAGTCAGTTTAAATTTATGACAAGTGGCAACAGTAATTTCACGACAAGTATCAACAACATATTTATTTTTTATATGTCAATTAATTAGACATACTTATTACTAATGAATTAGTCATTTTAGTACAATTTTGAATTATGTAAAAAGTATATTATTTAATAATTTAAGGTTGAATCACTAGCTCATTACCAATATTACTTAACTATTTTAAATTAATGCTTAAATCTTATGAAAATTTATATTTCAAACATATAAAATACATTTGAATTTGAAATTAAAGCATATTTTCATTACTTATCAATTTAAATTACTCATCGTAGTTATAAAGAACATTTAAAATATCTAGAAAACTCTATAATAATATTAAACTTTAAAAAACAAAAAAAAATATTAATAAAGTTTTACTATTATTCAAACTAATTATCGATTAGCAAAAAAAGTATGATTAGTAAAGAAACTAACAAAAGACTATGACATAACAAAATACTAGAAAGTAAAATATTAGCAAAAGACATCCTAAGAAGAATATAAATCTGTACATATTATATATTTGAGAGCTATCTACGACTAAAACAAACTTAATTTTGACTCAATTCCCAATTCTTAGAATTATGAATTGTTTTAATTGATAAATCAGCTTTAATTATTGTTTAATTTTAATTGTGGAATTCCTTTCTCGATTTTCTTCCAAAAATCAATTTAATTAATTATTTTGTTCATTCTCTAGATCATCAACTTTTATTAACTTAATTACTCTTCTTTAATATGCATTTTTTTTTTCGTATTTATCTCTTTCTTTAATTTTATCATTTCCTCTTTATTTGACACAATGATGAAAAAAATTTACCCCAGTCAAATTTTAAACACAATGAGGCGATCAAACGTCCCCTCCCCTCTATATATGAACATTGATGAAAATTTGTTGAGTCTCCTTTCTTCAATCATAAAATTTATTGGTAAATTCTTCACTTTTTATCCCAATGATTTTCTATAATCAATTTTATTTTGTTATAATATTTTTATTTATTTATTAATACTTAATTTTTGTGATCATCTTTTATTTTTTTTTAAATAAGATTAATATTATTGTACTTTTTCTTTGTTTTTACTTCAATTTTTAAATTTATTTTTTTGTTATACATTCTTTATTCTGGTTTAGATTATATATGTGTTTTCTGAATGTGTCCATGGGATCAGTTTGATTTATTCACTAAATCTTTTTATTTCTCTCTAAATTGACAACTCTCTCATTATTTAATTTTTATTTTAATCCATATCTTTACATGTTTCATATTTTTTACTTAAATTTTATTCTTCATATTCAAGTTTCTTTGATATTTTTTTTCTTAAGATTCTTTGATTTATTTGGTTCATTCAATTTCCTATTTAAGTGTTTCATTTATCTAATCAAGCTTTTATAGATATATTTATATTCTATATCTATTATATATAACGGAATAGTCAGTCTAAATTTATGATAAATGACATCGTAGTTTCAAGACAGCTGCCAACAACATGTTTCTGTTTTATATTAGGGATGGCAACGGGGATGGTATGGGTTGGGTTTGGCCAAACCTGGGACTCGCCCCGGCTGAATTTTTTTGGACCCGGACCCGCCCCGGACCCTTTGGGTCCGAGTCCAACCCGGTAGACCAGGTTCAATATTTTAAAATAGTTAAAAGAATTATTTTCAAAAAAATATATATATTATCATACTTTTTTAATCATGAAAAAATAATAATATTACCAAAGTACTAATTATTTATAAATTTCTATGAATATATTTTAAATTTTGAAAAATTAAATATCTTTATCGTATATTTATTTGCACATATTTTGAAATTATAACTTAACTACTTGTGTTAGATAATTATTTTTATATATTTTATTTATTTTTTTATGTGACTATTTATATAATATATACTTTTGTATATAAAGTATAGATACATATTACATAAATTTATATAAAATAATAAATAAAAAATATATGTAAAATTCTATCAAGGCGGGTCCGGGTCTTAAAATGAAGACCTAGGACCTGCCCGGACCCTGTTGAAGGTCTAAAAACCCGCCCCTAATGGGGTGGGTCCGGGTTCGGGTCTTGGTCCGGGTCCGGGTCCAACCCGGACCCATTGCCATCCCTATTTTATATGTTAATTAACTAGACATACTTATTACTAATTAATTAGTTATTTAGTATAATTTTGAATTATGAAAAGAGTGTATTATTTGATAATTTAAGGTTGAATCAGAAGCTCGTACCAGCATTACTTAACTATTTTAAATTGTTTGCTATAAATTAAGTTAAATGTTTAAATCTTATGAAATTTTATATTTCAAAAACATAAAATATATTTGAATTTAAAATTAAATAATATTTTTATTACTTATCAATTTAAATTAATCATCGTAATTGTAAAGAACATTTATAATATCTAAAAAACATACATACTGGAATAGAAGAAATAAATTAGATATTATATTTCCTATAATAATATTAAACTTTATAAAACAAAAAAATATTAATAAAATTTAACTATTATTCAAACTAATTATTGATTATCAAACACAAATGATTTGTAAATAAACTAACAAAAAACTATGACATAACAAAATATTAGAAAGTAAAATACTAGCAGAAGATGTCTTAAAAAGAATATACATATATATATATATATACTATTGTATATTTGAGAGTGATCTATGACTAAAACAAACTCAATTCTCAATTTTTAGAATTTTGAATTGTTTTAAATTGATAAATCAACTTTAATTGTTGTTTAATTTTAATTATGGATTTTCTTTCTCACTGTTCTTCAAAATCAATCAAATTAATTTTTTTTCTTGATTCTCTAGATCATTCAAATTTTGTTAACTTAATCACTTTTCTTTAATATTCACTTTTCCATAGTTATCTCTTTCTTTAATTTTATCTTTTCTTTTTTATTTGACACAACGATGAAATTTTTTTATCCCAACCATAAATTTGAAACATAGGGGATCAAACATGCCCTCCCCTATATAAATATTGATGAAGATTTGTTGAGTCTCCTTTCTTTAATCATAAAATTTATAGGTAAGTTCTTTACTTTTCATCCCCAATGATCTTCTACGATTAGCTTTATTTTGTTATACTATTTTTATTTATTTATTGGTAATTAATTTTTGTGATCACCTTTTATTTTTTAAATAGTATCAATATTATTGCATTTTCTTTTCTTTGTTCTTACTTCTGTTTTTAAAGCTATTTTTTTGTTATACATCCTTTATTCTGTTTTAGATTATATATGTGTTTTCCAATGGATCAACGGGTTCTGTTTGATTTGTTAGCTAAATATTTTTCTCTCTCTAAATTGATAGCTCTCTCATCATTTAGTTTTTATTTTTATCCATATCTTTACACGTTTCATATTTTTCACTTAATTTTCATTCTTCATATTCAAATTACTTTGATATTTTTTTTCGTAAAATTCTTTCATTTTTTTTATTCATTCAATTCCCAATTTAAGTGTTTGATTTATCTAATCAAGGTTTTATAAATATATTTTCTCCAAGCTTCTACCTTTTTCTGTTGTCATTAATTTTTTTTCCCCTTTTTTCATTACTCTATTACTCAAGTTCACCATTTATTTGCTTGAACTTTTATTTTTTTGAATTTTCATTTTATACTTTGTAATTAAATTAAGCAATTTATTGGATCTTGATTGGTACACTTTTTTAAATTGATCATATTCATCATTTTTTTCCCCATCAATATCTTTATTTTTTAAAAATATTTTCACTAAAAGTAGTCATTCTTCAAATAAAAATTTGTTTTATTTTTGTTTTTACTTTTTTTGTTTTTTTTTTCCATCCAAATTCTGTTTTCAATATTTGATTTCTACAATCATGTTTCGATAAATATATTTTAAATAATCTCTATGACTCTAAATTTTTGTATTTTTTCTTTGTCATTATTTTATTATTCAAATACTTTATTTGTTTTGTATTGACTTTTTACTCTCTCTCTCTCTCTCTCTCTCTCTCTCTCTCTCTCTCTCTTTATATATATATGCTTTTTAAAGAATTGAGGGGCTATATATGTTGGTCCCTTGCATTCTATTTTCTTTTTTGCATTTTCATTTACATATGTGTGAGTACTTATGTACCTATAAATTTGGATTTTTTGAAGATGTGTTTGCATATGATTTAACTAACTAATGAGTGTTGCATTTATATTTTGATCTATTTAATGTTAAATGTATGGACATGATTTGTACCAATGATATTACAATTTCCTTTTGTTATTTGCTTTTTTTTCCTTTTCTTTCAGTATATGCTCTATAAAGCTACATAGATATAAACAATATTAATAATGAACAACTTACTATAATAGTTCATTTTGTCTTAGTTTTATATATCTTTTAATTTTAATCTCTCTCATTATATCTGCTCATTAGTACGTATTCTATAATCAATTTTAATTTAATATAATTATTTGTAATAATAAATTTTGTATTTCAAATTTATTAATATTATATTTTTTCTCACTTGATTGATACTAAACAAAAATTTGAATAAAATATTATATTTTTCTTTATTGTACATATAGTTAAGGGTAATATTAATATTATGTCAATATCTTGATTGAATTTTCATTATAATTAATATTTTTGTAAACAACAAAAAAAAAATTATTTTTCTATGAAAGATGCTACTTTATAAAAGTTAATTAATGATTGTATAAATTAGAAATATCGAAATGAAACTTATAAGCTTTTCAACAATGATATCTTATGTTGTTTGATTGTTGAATTTCATTAGTAATTTCTCATATCTAAAATCAATTAATTTTATTTAAAAGAAGGGTATAATTTATGGGTAAATTAATTACTTATTCTTTTTTAATGAAATATGCAGTATATTTGAACAATTAAACTGCAATAGAAAATAAAAATCAAGATATTCATTTTGGAATACAAAATGTTATCTTTAAAAAGAAATCGTGCATAGCATGGGTAAAAATCATATTTATAAAACCATCTAAAGATTTAATATTGCCTGACAACATTGGTTGAATTAATTATGTTTATAAAGTTTGAGTTTTAAAAAGTTTGAGAGGGTACATTAATTATTATGAATTCTGATTTAATTATAAAGAGATTGAGGATTCGAGTTCAATTTTTTTTAGCATTATGTAAAGACAAAAACATAAGTAGTTCGATATTTTATCGATGATTTTTGGTTGTAATGTCAATGGTCAAGAAACAAAATATTGGTTGGGTTTATTTTAATTAAAAGAAATCAAGAAAAATTGTACTAGTACTATAACTACTACTACTACTACTACTACTACTACTAATAATAATAATAATAATAATAATAATAATAATAAAATATGTATTATTATTATTATTTATATATTTAATTTTTCATAGGAAAGAAAAGGTTTATTCATCATTTTTTTTTTGAGTTTGACAAGTTGAAATCCATAGATTTTTGCCTAATTTTTTACCATTTTTTTATATAAATGATCATTCAATTATTATATGAAGAAGAAGTAAATTAATTAGTCGTGCTTATCTTTTCTTGACTTTTACTATTTAATTTGCCAGTTAATTAGCCATTTGGATATATATGATTAGGCTAAAATTCTAAAACTCAAAACATGTTTATTTTGTGTCTTTATGTGTGAGACTGCAAGTGGAATGATAAAATTGTGTATTTATCTTTTGACATCCATGGTAATGTGCACTTAATTGCATATACTTGAGAATATAGATTAATAGGCATACAACAACTTTTTAACAAACAAATATCAATGATGGCTATCAAGTTTGATTTTATTGAAGATATTCACTAAAACAAATCAATTAGGGGCTAAAAATATTGGTGATACATGTGTACAATATACCCGAATATCAAAATCATAATGGCATTTATAATGTAGAGATGGTGTTCCAATATGAGATATTTTTTGTTTGTTATTCTTTATAAATTTTATTCGAAATTTCTTTCCTTTTTATCTTTTTTAACCACATTAAGAAAAATTATAAAGAATTCGCAGTTATAATTCCATAAGTTGTATTATAGACTTGTAGTTTCTTTATCATTATTATGCATAAAGAAATATTAATTTGACTTAACATTTGAGTCAGTATACATTATCTGTACTTATTATTGGTTTGTTCCTAAATTCCATTTTTATGAAAGTTTGAAGTTATTTTTAACGCAACTATATTATTTATTGAATTTTAATTATTATTTCATCCAACAACTCATCAACAAATTTATCGTGCACTAATGCGCATGGATGTAATACTAGTGTGTGTATATATATATATATATATATATATATATATATTTGATGAGAAAGTCTCAGGACGTTGTCCTAAATGCTATATTACTTTGCTTGTAACTTATCTTGGTACAATTGAAAAGCATTAAGTTCTGAAGGAATCACCCCCCACTGCCCCACATGTTTAAGGAAGCTAAGTTACAAGAGGAAAAATTAGCTAACTCATGAGCCACTCCATTCGTTGTTCTTCTAACATGAGAAAAGGAAATATGTTCAAAAGTAGTTGTACATCCTGAATCTCGTTAACGTAATTCCTAAGCGTGGACTTGCATAACTCTGGGTTGTTCACAAATTGGATAGCTTGTAGGCAGTCCCCTTTAATGCGCACATACTCTTGAGACTCTTATCCGCCCACCCTATGACAACTCGCACCATGGCTTGAAGCTCCATCGCAATGGAATCCGTTCGGCTTGCATGCGCCTCAACTGTTGCTCCACAAAAGTGCCCTTAATCGTCCCTTGCCACCATTCCACATTCGATCCATCCATCCATCCATTGAATTGAGCCCTGCATCGATATTGGCCTTAAGCACTCTAGAGTTTGGTTGTACCCACCAGTCTAGCAACGGAGACGTCCTACCCAACACCCAGTCTTTGCACCATATTTCCTCCTATTCAAATTAATATGACTCGACCTACAGCATCACTCCTTTGAATTTGTTTCACAACCACCTTATCCACCAACAAATTAGCATCAACATGTTCATTTGCCTTCGGTCTCTTATTCTTATCAGTGCTTCAAAGAGGCTTACCACTCTATTTGGTCTCATTGCATGTGCAAAAGGAAATATGCCTATCAAGAATGCATACAAGGGCATAAGCTGAAGAGATGATCTTCTGTTTGCGAGTATTGGTTACATAAGGCACACATCTCATCCACCTCCACCTCCACCACCCCCCTCCCGATGCACAAGTTAACGCGTGTTGGGAGTCGTCCCCTTATAAGACACCAACACCAAACTTTTAACTTTTGATGGAGTTTTAGATTTCCATATTTCTTTATAGATCCTCTATTTCCTTATCTCACCATCAGCTGGCTTCTACCTTGCCAATCTTTTGCTACAAATAAAATGATATGTCGATTTAACTATATAGAATCTCGAATTCTCATAAGCTTAAAAAATTTGGTCCTCTCAGTTCACATCAATAGGAACTCATCTCACCTCTTCCCACCCAGTCTATCCTACAAGCACTTGCACTGTATCTTCACACCATCCCCCCATAGCTAGGTTAATGCATCTCACAACACAAGGATCCTCTTGAAAGTTACCGAGTAGCGGCCTCATAGGAGTCAGCTTGTGCGTAGCCCACCTATCGCCAAACATCCTCACTTGATCCCCCTTTCTGATTTGCTATTTTAAGTCCCTATTGTAACCATTGTAGACCACTAATAAGACTTTCTAGATATACGAATGAGTTGGATTGGCCTCACTTTCCAAGAAAGGTGTTTGATGGCAATATCTCCCCAAGAGAACTTTGCTACATAAAGTATTTGGCCTTGTAATAATTTTCTTCCCAACTCTATATATTCTTCCAAATATGATCTTTCAGATACTAAACATTCTGTCTCTTGGACATCCCAAAATGGACTAGGAGACTAACGTAAAATTCCATTGCCTATCTAAGCAACGAAGTAATCCATACACCAATGCTCAAGTTTGTGCCCGAGTGTTTGAGCTAAAGAGGAAGCAATGTTTTTTCCAAATTTATTTTTTGACCAGAACATTGCTTAAATGTCTCAAGAATCTCCAATAACTTCCTAATTTCCCTTTCCAAGGCTCTAGCAAATAGTAGTGAATCATCTACAAATAGGAGATGTGACAACCTCGATTGTCCCATACATATTTCAACCCCTTTACTTTATTATGTACATGTGATCTACAAATAAGTCCTGAAAAGCCCTTTGAGCAAAGCAAAAACAAATAAGGGCACATAGGATCCCCCTGTCAAAGCCCTTGCGATGGTTGGAACTCCTTTGTTAGAACCCTATTGATGCTGACTTGAAATGAGGCTGTTGTGCAACATTTACGAATCAAGTCTATCCAAGTCAAGTGAAAGTTCATATACCTCATCACCTCAAAAAGAAATGACCACTTGACCGTATCATATGCTTTAGACATGTCGAGTTTAATGGTTGCTTCCTCAAGCTGCCCAACTCGTCTACTTTTTAGAATGTGAATTGCCTCATGTGCCAGGATTGCATTGTTATGAATCAAACGACCTTGGGTAAAGGTGCTCTGGTTTTCCAAAACAACATTCCCCAATACTCTCCTTAGTTGATTTGCCAAAACCTTTGCCTCTATCTTGTACGCCATGTTACAAAGGTTTATTAGCATGAATTCCAGTATGCTCTCTGCGCCATCCTTTTTTGTGATCAAAACTAGGGTCGTCTTATTCACTACCTTGAGTGGGTTGTCATCTTCCCAGCGGTCATTTCCTGAGAGAAATTGATTACATGGTTCAGTAACCTCTTTCCCCACAATGCTCTAGTAAGTCTAATAAAAACCCATTGAAAATCCCGGTACCTTCAACGGATGCATACTCTTCACTGTGCTTCGTACTTAGAAACAAATGGTACGATCATATCATTTTTCTCGTCGTCCGTCACTTGTCCCATAATCAGGTCATACAAGAGAACCGACACAATTGAGCTTGAGGTATAGTGAATGATTTCTCAAAGTACTTTATCGCCACTAACTCTATATCAATTCGTTTTATGGCTTGATTTCCTTCCTTGTCCCGAAATACAAATATAGCCTCCTTTCTCCATCTCTTCGAAGCGACTTGATGGAAGAAAGAAGTATTTTTGTCATCATTTTTTATCCAATTTTGGAGCGCTCTCTGATGCCATAACTTAGACTCATCATCTTGAAGTGAGGTAAGCCTCTTCTTAATGTCGGCGAGATATACGTTCCTCTCTTCCGACAGTACCATGTTAGCTAAAAGCTCTCTCTCTCTCTCTCTCTCTCTCTCTCTCTCTCTCTCTACCTCCTTACTCTTTTCATGGTTTAAATCCATCCACTTCGCATTCGCCAATACATAGTCGAGCCTTGCTTCTTTCCTCACATCTCATAGCCTCTTATTGTACCACGTGTACTTTGCACCAACAACGCCCATATCGAAAAGCTCACATTGATCGAGCACATCTCTAAATGAATCAAGTTTTGATCGTGGCCTAGAATTCATATTGTATAGCTCACCATTATGGAGAACTTCATTAAAGTCCCCCATTACAATACACGGTCCCTGGTGTGAGTTTCGAAATTTTTTTAACATTGTCCAAGTTTGTTGTCATAAATGCAGCCTTGGATTACCATAAACCCCTATAAACCACCATCCATCCTGGTTGGTGATATCTTTGATTCGAGCATCTATATGATTTAGTGATTTGGAGTTCAATACAACATCAAGTGGTTCACGCCAAAAAATAACAAGACCCCTACCCCCTCTACCATTTTGCGTTAACATTACATCTAACACTATAGATTTCTGAAAACCAAATTCTCTACCAATCCTCTCCATATCTTCTAATTTAAGTCGTGTTTCTGAGATAAACACCAACTTGGGCTCTTTATGTCAGAGGACACTCCGAAGATGTGGAACTATGCGCCAGTTCCTAAGCTCACGCTTGTTCCATGCCATAACCAAAATTTAATACTCATGGGGTTAGGTTTCCATCCCAATCTCCGCGATATCGAGAGTCTGTTGCTGAATATCAAGCCTGGCTCATTGTTTTATGCCTTCAATGAAATTTTCATCCTTTTCTCGGGGTCGCACTATACCCTTTACTTCTTGTTTTAATTGGCATAGTGAGGTATCGTGTGGGTTTGCCTCACGTTCTACTCAACGAAAGGTACGTTTTTTATATTTTTCTTCATCTGGGGACTCCTGTATGTTTTGACATGTTAATATATCCTGGTCGTCCCTACTCAAATCTAATCCTTCCATGTCCTCTGCCTCATCAAATATGCTTTGCCCTGTCACCACTTATCCCTTGCTGCCACTTGGATTAGAATCATGTCCAACTAAAAAGAGACCTTTTTGTGGGGATGATTCCAGATTCGAACTCTCCATAATTATCACATTCCATGAATCCAAGCCTCTTGATTCGATATGTTTTAAGTTCCCTAAATTATCATGTATCTTTCCATGATCGTTGACATGCTGCCCTAGATTGTTGAGTTCCTCAACGCCGGTTGCCGGCGGCAATTTTTTGATGTAAAGGTATCCTATCCAACTTTGTTGCCCAGGCTCTTCCTCTTTAGAACAAAACCCTTGCCAAAGCCATAGTGCATGAATTGCTCGTCGGGAGGATCAGTTTTGTGCTCGTGGTATGTTGCCACTTCCAAGCAATTTTTCATGAGATGCTCTATTTCCCACAAAAGTGACAGAACCCAGCCAATCTAATTTCATATTAGAACTAAATCCAATGTGTACCCAAGAGGGTTGTTTCAATGAAATGTCCCCTTGCCAATTTCTTTTCAAGGTTCAACCGTACTTTAATTCGGACCGAGTTCCCAATATTTTCATTAGCCAACAACCCCCCATATGTTTTTCCCACTTGTTTAGCAATGTCTTCCTTATTACAGATTCCCAGGGTATTCCCATTCCAGATCCAATATGGTGATGAAGAAAGGTCCAAGTCATCCAACAATTCAAACTGAGCAAAATCCTCTATTACCAATACCTATTCTTCATATAGCCATGGTCGGCCTTCCAAGAGCTTCTTCTTTTCCTCAGTGTTATCGAGTTTAATAATGTAGAGGTTGGGGCCAATATCCACGAATGAAAATTTTCCTTTTAACTTCCCCATCCTCCGTCATAACATCTTAAACTTCTCTTTCATATATGCCTTGTGTGTCCATACTGAACACATCAGAGCATGTTGGCACGACTTCTTCAGTTCCAGTATTGTGTATGACTGAATTGAGAGCCTCACAAGTTCCTCCTTGATGAGGCCCACCGATGGTGTCTCCATTCTCCCTTCTTCTCTCGTCTCTCACTCTACTCTCCTTGTACCACTACCAAAGGCCTTCTAGACCCTTGCCGCCGCACTCACAAAGATACTCAAAGAGTTTCCAGAGGGAATTTTCCGTTAACGTGTGAGATCGTTGTTTAAATAAGCTCATATATGGCACTTACTTGGATGATTTCAAAGTTTTTGAGTTATATATAATGAGAAATAAGTATGGCAAATAATATCCACTCTTTTAAAATACATATTTTTTCGAGTCACGTCCAAAAACTAAAGAGAAACAATTATCCCCTAAAATCCATTAAGTTGCTGCAAATTAACCCACGCTTATTCATCTTCTGGTGCATCAAATTTTTTTTCTTTTTGATATTTATTTTATTCATGTATTTCAATAAATTGGATGTATGATACATATTATACATTCATTTTCTACACATCACACATCCATAAGGTAAAATATAAAACAAAAGACAAAAATATACATTCATTTTCTACATATATCACACATCCATAAGGTAAAATATAAAACGAAAGACAAAAAAATAAAATAAAATATTTGATAAATATTTTTGGAGGTTTAGTTAACCCAAAAGTTCTATAGTTCTTATTAGGGGTGGCAATTCGGGTGGGTTGGGTAGGTTCTGATTGGGTTGAGGTAGGGGTATAACATAAAATCTCGCAACCCTAACTCAACTCATGACTTATCGAACTCATGAGACCTCAACTCTAACCCAACTTGGCTAGATTCGTGTCAACCCGGGTTGACTTATTTTAAATAAAAATTTCAACTTTTCTAATGAAAAAATTAAAGCAATTATAATTTATTAGTCAAAAGTTGATTTTTTTCCCCTAATTTTTCATTTGGTTGACTATACTATATATACATTTATTTTGTACACATTATAAGAAAGCACTCCGTCACCGAAAGTTTTGTGACAAAGAGATTTTTATATTTTGTCACATTTTTAGAATTTCATCACATAATGTGATGATTAATGACAAAATTCAATGTAAATAGAACTAAATAAACAATTAGTAACAAATCATTTACTAACAAATTTGTTATAAATGAAATCTAGTATAGAACACCAAATTTGTAATTTGTTAGTCACTAAAAGGTATACATTCTTGTAATGATCGTTGACTATGTACAAAATACATGTTTTGAATTTACATTAGAAATTAATGAGTTCATTTCTTACTCTAGTTTATTTAAATTTTATTTATAATATACTATAAAAATGTTTGATAAAAAAATTTCATTCAATATTAAAATAAATCAATATAAAACTTCAATGAATGCAAATAAATAATTAAAGGAAGAAGGTATATTTTTTTGGAGGGAAGAAGAAGATGATAACTAACATAATTATCTTTTTTCATTCAAATTGACTTTTCACTTGTTTAAAAAATTTAACGATCTTTTATCTTTGAAATATCTAAAAGTCTTTGTGTTTTTAATAATTTAAAAAAATTCTCTATTCTCTTTTTCATAACTTTTCCTATATTATATTATTAATGATTAATTGTAACCCATCAAAATGTTACGATTCATAAATTATACATAATATATTTTTCTCTAAATGAGAGGGAAAGGAGAAAAAAAAGATATAAAAAATGTTTTGGGTCGGGTTGTCAATTAACCCATAAAATGATTCTGGTTGTCTAGGTAACCCACGAGTCAACCCAACCCAACTCATATTTTTCAGGTCGCTTTCTGGTTCGATCCATTGCCAACCCAACTCATAAACTCTCAATCCTAACCCAATATTTTCGTATTGGGTTTGTTTTGGATTGTCGTGTTAGGTCTGAAATTATCACCCCTAGACTTCTTATGAACCTTTCTTCAAGTGAGAAAGGTGTATATATATATATATGTATGTATGTGTACATATATATATATATATATTCAATGACTTGCTTCTCAACTCTCTTTCTAAATAATGGAAAAGCAACAAAAATCTTTGAGGTTCAGTCCATTACTCCATTTCAAGTTCCATGCCATGAGATTATACACCTTTCTCACCTAAAAAAAGGTTCATAAGAAGTCTAAGGGTGGTGTATATATATATGTGTGTGTGTGTTTTTGAATAGGATCCTCTATTATAAAATGATATTTTATTTTCTATTGTATAATTTATATTCATACTATGTGTGTAAAATTATTTCCTTAATTATATACTAGACTTGAAATCTTTACACTTTACATATATTCATGCATTACAATAGAAAATAAAATACAATTTACAATATAAAATCTTGTGTGATATATTTTGGTAATAATTCATTGAAATTGATATCTTCTGTGTGTTCCTCCTTTTGCATTGGTATTTGAGTTATTTATCGCCATGGAATTGAAAATTGCCCCTTGTTATCATCTAGTAGCTTTAATGCCCTAATTTGAGTGAGGGTTTTTCTTTCATGGATCGGATATTTATACCTTGTGATCCAAATTCATTGAGGTATTATGTATTAATTTTTTTATAAAATATGTATAACACGTAATTGAATTTGGATCGCAAAGTGTATGGATGGGATCTATATACCCGGTCTATAAGAATTTTCCTTTGAGTGATTGGGATGGCCCAAAAAATAACTTTATGTCTTGTCAAACTTTTCATAGTAATTGTATTGGACTCTTTGCTTAATTTTTTGAGTCATTTTACTCATATAATCAGTTCCTCAATTTAATAAGCGGGAGCAACGTCCAACACAACAAATTTGAATTTAAAAAATGTTTATTAGTACCTCCAATTCATTAAGCATGAGCGAAGCCAAACATAATAAATTTTAAAATTAGATAATGATCATTAATAACAATTTACTGAGTACTTGGTGAGGGCCCAAAATCAATGAATAGGTGTAAAGTTGATTACAGCAAAAAAAATCAGAAAAAATAAATTAGCACTAATTGACAAAAAGGATATGTATTAGTTGACAAACGAGTTACAATACTCTGAACCTTGCTGGGTAGCTAATCACATTTTTACTTTTTCCTTCTAGTAAGTTATCGAGCCTTTTCGGGTCGCTAGTGAATATTGGTACTACAAACACCTTATTTTTTTTGTTATTGTGAACCTCAGCAAGTGGAAAACTTTAGGTTATATCGATTCGTACAAATTAGTGGTAATCCCATAGAACGTGTATTTATACTGACCATATTATTCTAACATCTTTTAAGAAGAGGGACGAATTATTATAATAAATATAATTTATTGAGTTCGATTAAACCTGATTTGAATGAGATTTTTAGCGTGAAATTGGGTCCTTTCCTAAATTGTCATAACCAAGAAGTCGGCTCATATTTATACTATTTTACAGGATATATCTATTAGTACAATGGCTTGTTAGGTTGTAAATAATAACATATATTTATATATCTTATTGTATTATATTACTATTATATTTTTATTTTGACGATTTATATTGTAGTTGAATATGTACCTACAGGTCCTACACAGATAACATGACATAACCTTACATACCCAAAAAGTGTCTCCATACGAGTCGGGTGGTCCAAACCCGCCACTATCAATGGATTGACATGGAAAAGCCCATTGCAGCCCTATGTTTAGTCCCAATTGTTTTCTGAAATCTACCAACTTTACTACTCATTAACAGATTGGCGCCATAACATTGATGTTACTTATTCTCCTTTAATATATTTAGATGTAGAAGTAAATGGCGGGTATTAATTATTTTTCTTTTTTTTTTTTCTGATTTAGATGGGTGTTAATTCTGATACTTTAAATTAAAGTAATTGATAAATATTATAAATATAATAGTATAAATAAAAATAATAACTTTATCATTTGATTTGAATTAAGCATATCTTATTTTAGATTCTAGATAAGCTAGATAATTATGAATTATCATACACTTGTACAAATTAAAATTTTAAATTGTTATAATTCCAAAAGTGTTATAATAAAATACAACAAGGGTATCCAAGTGTGCGCATAGATAACTCTTATTTAGATAGTTTCAAGGTTTTGGATATTATATATGTATAGATTATATATTTGCACTTCAAGTGTTATTTATTCTCAAAGTGAAATTTTCTAGTAAATTTTGATTCTTGGGAAGATAGTCAATTTATGCTTATAACATCAAAATTCTTAATTTTGAGGCGAATACAATCTGCTATTTATACAGCTTTCATTAGTTATTACGGGTGTATATAAAGCCTCTTCATCCATACAATTCGTTCAAGTTGAATCGATCCATGCATAAATCATTGGTTGTAAAATTTTAATTGCTAACCCCGATTGAATAATATTGAAAACCATCATTTTCCTATTGGGTGGCGAGTTCAATATTTCTAATATGCCTAACTTGCAACCCGGCCATTATATTTACATATATATATATATATATATATATAAAAGATATACATACACGTAATATATTTATGTAGAATACATATATGTATGTATAACAAAATTATGTCTATATACATGGTGCATTTTATACTAAGTTTCTTTTATCAGATTATCTTTCTATAAATACGTAACAACTCTTCAATACAATAATTATAAAAGTCTAATTTATTGAGTAGCATTGATCAATATTATATTCTCCCATTTATTTGAATCTTATGATTATTATTTTTTTGAAGTTGTAATGAGTAGCAATGCAAATAAATTTTAATTTTTCTATTGACATTCATATTGCACTCTTGTAAAAATAAGTCGAATTGCGATAAATGTATACTTGATCGCTATACAGACCACACCCACCCAATCCGAACTGCTAGACTCAAAAAAAATAATAATAATAAGTGTATAATTACAATACTTCATATTTTTTGTAAACTACATATATCGGATTAGGTCAAATTTTTTTATTGAAACCATCCGAACCCAACTACGTACACACTCCTATTAGTTCCACACGAACGCCTATAATTATTCGGGATGCAAAATATTAAATACTCTCAAAATTTACATCAGACAAATATGAATAAAATAGAAATACATTTGCCAAGTGGATAATTGTGTGTAGCAAAAAATAAATTTTCTACAAATAGATTTTTGATTCTCAAATACCAGTCTCCTTCCCCTAACTCTAATCAAATGTACAGTGTTCCATGTGACTCAACAACGGAGTTCCTACTCCTTCACAAAACTATTAACTCAAGTACAACGTTTTTGGTACATTTCCAAGCTTGCAAAGTCAATATATTCGGCAAGTGACATAAAAACTATAGTACATATATTCATGAATTCAAAGTTGTTGCCAGATATTAATTAATTGATTTAATTAGTAAAAAAACAAAACAAAAAAAAAAAACATCGTCCCAAGGTGATTGTGAATCTTGAAGCATGTGAAATGGTCTCTATTAGCATAAACTGAGGGCTTGATTTGGGGCTGGCTTTTTGACTAAATCACATTATGACATTTATAACTGTAATGCATTAATCCCACATGCAAAGATTATCTAACTTTTGCTTAAATCGAAAAAAAAAATTTAAGGGTTTGACATATATTTTAAATTATTCGTAGATTGAATATTCCATGCTCGTAATGAAAGGATTGAAACTTAATAAAAGAAAATTATCATTAATTATATACATTTAGTGATAACAAATTTATGTTGTCACAAAATATAGTTTGCATAATGCCAACGGAGACAACATAGTGTAAAATGATGACAATATAGTACAAAATTGACAATTAGTGATATACCTATTGTGACAACTTAGTGGCAATGAAATTTTGTCACAAAAATCCTAATGACAATCTTTATTATCACCAAGTTCTCATTATAAGTGTCACTAATTGTGAATGGTGAGAACTAAAACATTAATTCTTGTCACCATCGAGTGATATTGTGACAATATAAATATTGTTGTCACAAAAAAAAAAACTTAAATAGTGACAAAATATAAGATATTATCACTTAATACAATTATTGATGACAATTTTTATATTGTTAGTTTTAAATCTTATCAATAATATTTTTTTTTCTTGTAGTGTTTTTTACAGGAAAAAAAAATCAAATATAGTATTTATCCTATGATTTGTTATATAGTTTATTGAGTTTTTGAGTTTCAGCAAACGTGTGTATTAATATGCTAAATATTGTTCATGTTTTTTATTTGAGAGTATTGATGTAGTCATTTAATATGTAATAACTTGATTTTAATATATATATATATACACGAAATATAACTACAAATAAAATACATAACATTCATTAATTGAAAATTTATAACTAAGAGATTATATCACATATTTGATGTATATAAATAAAATTTATTATAAAAAATAAATTTATAATATATTAATTCGTCATTCTTAAAATTGCATGAGATTTATATGCATAGTTCGGAGGATTGGTGTGAAAACAAAATATTTTTAGGGTGCGGAAACCAATACTAATTAAACTGTTATTTTAAAAGATTTGAAGTTGTGTTGAAAACAGAAAGAAGCAAACTACGATGACTTTTTGACTTCCTTGACCTTAATACTCTGGCTTTGAAATGTTTTTTGATTTTTTTTTCCCCTCTTGAAAAATAAAATAATGTTCAATGATTACAGCATTGGATGCTAGCGCTCTAACAGGCAATTAATGCCTAGAATGCTCCACAATAATAATAATTATATAATTAACAGTTAATAAAATTAGATTTGAAGTCCTTTTCACGAATTTTTGTGTTGTAAAGTCCTTGGTCACCAACTCACCACACACCATTCACGGACATTAATTACCTTGGAAGACACGATCAACGTAGGAGCTAATATAAAACAAATAACTAAATTGATGGTAATTAGTCCATTTTTTAAACTCGAAACCCTATCACTTGATCCTTTTTCTTTTTTCTATTTTTCACCCTGATTAATATGTAAATTCACGGTATTTTAGTTCAAACGCAATTCAATTAAATTATTGTTAATCACCCGACGAGTAAATTATATTTATTATGTGGTTGGTGAATATTTAATATATATATATATATATATCAATAACATGATAACTTCAATTATAGTTACTTTGTGGTTGATTGAGTTTGGTGGAACTTCTTTCAAACCACAATTTTTTGTCAATTCTATTCACCAATCTTAAGGTGCATAAAGAGAGTTTGGCCCGCAAAATTAAGGGTTCTTTTTTGCATCCACCGCTACTAAAGAACGTTGGAAAATAATTCCTTAAACGTTGTGTTTCGTTCTTGAATTTTGATGAAGGAAATGGAAGAAAGAAATTTTCTTTACTTCAAACGTGAGGACTCTTTATTTTAATTTTTGATTCTTATCATTTTTTTTATTTTTTTCCATCAAAATCTTTATTTAAAAAATAAAGTGTGAAATTCTGATTAATAATACACTCTTTAAGTTGACTCATAGTCAATAGCTAAAATAGGAGGGAATGACTTTTTTTTATCCTTATCTCTCAAATGATTTGATCTTGTTCGACTTTTATGTTTATATATATATATATATATATATATATGTGTGTGTGTGTGTATATATAATGTAGCAAGATGGAATGTTGACCAAATTAAGCCTATTTTGACCAAATACTAATTTTTGATGCTTTTGAATTATTTTAGTTCTTAATAAAATATTCATTAGTTAATTATGCATAATTTTCAAAAATTAGTTATGATGTATAATATTCGAAAATTAAATTCTAATTATCAACCTAACAAAGTGAACTAAATCTCATTGGAAAATTGAAGTGCTTCTCATGCAAAGTAAATACAAATCTTGGCACGTATTCTGATAGTGCATGGTTTAGTCGACCTTGCACCTGGTGAATTGTTTTTTATTTATTTTTTATTATTTCTTTTGCTTTTCTTTTGTTTTGTGGTTTTTTTTTTTTCTGGTTTTTAATTGATTTTATTGATTTTCTTTTTTTTTTGTCTTTTTTGTTTTGGCTTTTAAAAGCATTAAAAACTGCAACTAAAAGAAACAAAGAAGAAATTTTTTTTTGCTTTTATTTTCTTTTCATCAGAATTCTCTCTTTTTTTTTTTTTTTTGTAATCTCTATCTTTCCAGTGAAAAAACGACAAAAAAAAGATAAAAATAAAAAAAAATAACAAAAGAAAAATGTAAAGCAGTGTTAGTTATGTTTTTTTTCTGCTTTTTTTTTTCCCTTTTATGTTTTTCTTTTCAGAATTTTTTTTTTGTAATATTCTATCTTATTAAAAACAATAACAAAAAATATTGAAAAGAAATTTTAAAAAACCAAAAAGAAAAAGAAACTGCAAAACAGTGCCCAACATGTGCACAAGGTGTAGAGGGTCGACTGAACCGTAGTGCATTCCTACGAGCGCTTTTGTGGTCCCAACAATGCACAATCTTAGGAATTCACAAAATCCTTTTTGCATGGAAATAATCCTATGCTATCAAAATCTCCTAGTGCAGGGTGAACACAAACGTTGGAAAATCCTTTGTACACATCACTATTATGGCAAAACAGGAACACCCCTGTTAGAATACTAGATTGTAATATTGAAAAGTTTAATAAATATAGATTTAAACATAATAATTCATAATATAAAATATGAAACATATGCACAGAACCACTAGTAAATACTCAAATAAGTTTTAATAAAATCACTAACCTTGATACATTAGAGATGCGGAAGACAAGTGAAGTCTATGGTTAGTAATCTTCTAATCATGAACGCATATCCTTAATATGGATCCTCTGCTATTAAGGCATTCAACAAAAACCGAATCGAAATACCGCACGATCTTTAAGTGGTTTTATTTTTGATAAGCGAGTACACATTTATTAATTCTTTATAGATACCTCATAACCCATTATTTTAATGATCCACTTTTAGATTACTACAACATTTGCCTAACATCCTACTATGTATGCCAAATCCTGATGTATACATACTCATGCAAATATGAAATTGGAGTAAACTAAACTTTATCACCCTTTATCATAGGGGTGTCTCTAGGTGCACAATTTTGCATGCTGGAATAGCTAAGCACCTTATTAATATGGACTTTTTGCGTCCAAGTATACAACCTTGCAATAGGCCTATAATGCTGCTTGTTAGTAGATTGTCATCTACACAACACTAGGATGGTAAATTTGCTCCCATTGATCTTGAGATATATGCAATGATCAAGGGTATTCTCCTTAAAACCAAAAGAGGTCATCAACCCACCAAATTTTCAATACCAAGGATGGGATGCCTACTTTAAGCCATAGACGGACTTCTTGAGTTTACATATAAGGTGCTTTGAGTTTTTTCTGTTTTTTTTTTTTTTTGAATCAAAGTTCTCTGGGTGCACAATGTGAATTATTTCTTCAATAGTGGCATTTTATTAAGAAATTATTGCTAAATTAATACTATATCCATTTCCTTGATTAAAAACTAGGTCCACAAGAATGTCTTTGGACATTCAAAATTTAAGGACCTTTGTTTTATCACAAAATTGTGGTATTCTTTAGTGTACTTCTTTATGTTTCATTTGCCTCTATACCGCATTGAAATGAGCTTCCTAAGAATAATGTTCGTTTCGACCTTTTCTGTTGTAATGAATTGGTTTGCTATCGGCTTTTCGAAACTTTGGTATTTTCTTAACAACCCCTTATGGATATTGTAATTTATACGTTGCATGTTATTAAACTAATGTAATTGGATTGATTCTACTTCTCGTATGCATCTCTCTATCAATATTAGTAATACTAAAAATTAGATCCGCAAGATAGTCCAATCCTAATGTATAGTCAAGTCCATGCACCCAAGCACAGGAGACCGCGCTCCTGTGGGCCCGCGAGGATAGATAGGTCGTTAAGGGCTGATGTGGACGACCCATGAGCCTAGTGGTAGGGTCCATAGGTGCTAGTTGGCGCTCTATTAATAAGTTATGGGGTTTGGTGGCTCCCTCATACCCAATCTGACAGAGCATTTAATGCCAGCAGGGATCCGTTGGACCCGGTATGGTCCCGATCAATCCTGTGATCAACTTGGAGGACTGAGGAGTTGGGTTAGAGTCGCAGGGGGGGGGAATCGTCCTGCCGGGCTCATCGGTGAGACGGGTTAGCCAAGCCGGTTGGTATAAGACAGCCGGTCGGAAAGCCCTTAAGGGAAATCGATCAGGGATACCGGCGAGCTTGTCGCTAGAAAGGCGATCGAGAGGTCAAGTTGGAACTATGGCACATCATTAGCCCCCCCCCCCCCACTCCCAGGGTCGGATGTAAAATTGACCGGGGAGGTGAGATCGATCGGGTTGTTTCCGCCAGGAATTTGAAAAGTCACAATTGTAATAATTACGCCGGTTGAGATTCCCGAGGGCGGTTTTTTACCCGCCTATAAATAGGGACGGTGGACCAGGTGTTGACTTCACCATTTCGCGAGACTCCTTACGCTGTCCCGATCGATTGTCTTCCTTGCTGTTTGAACTTCTCCTTTCCCTAGGTCGATCCGACTCTCTACTAGGTAACTCCTCTTACTCAAAGCCTCATTTTTTGCTTATTTCCCTCATGGCTAGTCATAGGCTAATTAGAGAGGTTGGATTAGATAGCTCTTCGGAGGGTAGCTCCGAGGGGAGTAGCACGAGCAGTAGCTCGATCTCCTCAGGTGACCATCCAGTCAGGTCTGGCGCCGAGGTGGAGGTTGAGCTGCATACGACCGATGAGGTGGAGGAAGTCGACGAGGAAGTCGATGCCCCGCAGTCTTATCGTACCAAGCGGGCGCACGACGACATTCCGTCGACAATAACACCGTCCGAGGTCTCGAATGCCGTGACCAAATTCCACATCCATTCACATTTCCAAGCCTTTGCATCACCCGTTGGTTCACGGATGGGAAGCCCGCCCCGTAACACAATCGTCATCCACTTGGAGGTGTTGTGGAATGGGTTTAGTTCCCTATTTCACCTGACGCGGCAGCTATATACAACTTTTTGAACCTTCCTCCCGCTCAACTTTCTTTGAACTCCTATTGTATAATTTATAGTTTTATAGTTATGATGAGGGCCTTGGGCCAGACCCCATCGATAGAAAATTTTGCGGCTTTTTTTAAAGTACAAAACTCCCCTCGATCGGGTCCGTGCGATCGAGGCGGCTTCTTCTACATCATGGCCCGGTCAGGGTCGAGGATCATCCATACCCGCCAGTCTTCATGCGGAGAAAAGTGGAAGGTGAAGTTCTTCTTCATTCGCCATACCTCGAGTTTCCCTGTTCGAAATACTTGGAACGATGAGATCGATAAGATCGAGTTCGACGGGGTGGGGAACCCGACCTGGGAGGATCCCTTCTTCCGGAGCCGCCAACTCGACAGGGGTTTGATATAGAGCGGCTACCTCCTACAGGAGGAATTTTTAAACCGCGCAGGCATCTCCCCGGTCAGGGCGCCTCGTGGGGACATTCTTGGTACGTATTTTTGAACGGATGTTACGATCAGCTTGTGTATATATATATGATTTGATGGTCAGATTTTTATTGCAGACGACAAAGTGCTCATGGATGCCCACAAAGCAATGCTCGCCCAACTAGCCACCACTCAGAAAAAGAAAATCGAGAAGACGGCAACCCGATCCGCCAGCCAGAAGGGCTCGTCATCTCGGGGCAGAAGGGCCCCCACTAGGGGTGTTCATTCGGTTTTAACCGAACCGAACCGCGCTTTCGGTTCGGTTAACCGCACTGTGCGGTTTTCCGATTGGTGAACCGAAAACCGAACCGAACTTGCCTCGGTTCGGTTCGGTTAAAACCGATCCGGTTCGGTTCGGTTTTTGGTTAAAACCAAAAACCGACTTTAATTAATAATAATTAAAAAAAAATTAGCACAAACCCATGAACTCAATTTAACACATTTTTTTCGACCAAAAAAAAAATTTAACACAATTTTAAAACATTAACGCTACTTAATACCATCAATCCATCACTTGTAACAATCAAATCCCATCAAAATATCAACCTAAATTACCACAAAAATTAAGCCAAATTTGAAAAAAAAAGAAAAGAAAAGAGACGGTTGCTGCTTAGCTGCTGTCCGCTGGAGTGCTGCTAGCCTGCTGCTCAGCTATTGTCGGCTCACGGCTGTCGAAGACGAAGTCGGAGAGACGTAGAGAGAGAGACGCAGGCGGAGAGACCGAAAGTCGAGGGAGAGAGAGAGATTACAGATTAGGGCTGTTATTGATTTATTGTTAGGGGGAGAGAGAGAGTTAGAGAGGAGGACGAGAATTGAGAGAATGAAAGAAATAAGAATTCATATTGTTAAAACACTTAAAATGTTAACAGAAATGTGCCATCCGAAAACGTGTTTTCCCATTTGCACTTTTATCTTCTTTTTTTTTTTTTAATTTCCCTGTTCGGTTCTCGGTTAAACCGAACCGAGAACCGAACCGTCCCTATTTTTTCGGTTTTCGGTTTTCCTCGGTTTTAACCGAGGAAAAAACCGAACCGAACCGATTCAACTCGGATTTTAACATAAATAACCGAAAACCGAACCGAACCATGTGCGGTTCGGTTCGGTTCGGTTCGGTTTTATTTGGTTTCGGTCGGTTCGGTCGGTTTTCGGATATTTTGAACACCCCTAGCCCCCACGAGTGGCCGCAGAGCACGACCAACTGCCGATCCGTGCTGGCCAACCAGCGCTCCCAGCGGCTCTCCACCAAGGGCGAGGTTGGCAACGAGGGTGGATTCCGATCCGGACCTCAAAGCGACCAGTGAGCGGTCGGGGACTGCAGTTATCGCTCTGGTGGAAACCACCCTGACCCACCCGCTCGAGACTGGGATCGTGATAAGGGAAGGGGGTACCCCCGCCGCCAACAAGAAGAGGAAGAGAGGCCCTGACCACACCGACAGGGGGAAGGGGAAACAACCCGCAGGTCGGGATGATCTCTCTGAGTCCTCTGATTCCGATGAGGATGAGAGGATCCTCAATTTCGATCGCCCCTCAGAGTGAGCATTCACCCGAGCAGACGGGAACGCGATCACCACCTTACGGGGTCAGGACCAAGCCCACATCTCGCACCTGTCCCGGGAGTGCCAGTTTGAGGAGAATCACCGGTATCTCCCAGAGTCTCGATCAGATTCGCCACTGGTTCGAGAGGGGAGTCACAAGCGTAAGAATTTTCCATCTTTTCGATCGAGCTAATTTTCCTGTTTATGCATTTCTAACCCCTCTCTTTCGATCGGCAGATAGCGTCCCAGGTATTCTTGCATGTATACTGACGGGTGGAGGAGTACAAGGAGGGCAAGGATCAGTACAAGAGAATGCACCGGCTGGCGGCCAAAAATGAGCCGGGACAGCTCAAGGCTAAGATCGAGGAGCTCGAGACTATACTCGCTGTGGCCCGGTCAGAGCGCGAGCTGGCTGAGAAAAAACTCGAGTCTCAGGTGAAGTTCAACGAGGCCCTCGAGAAGTCCCTCGGGAAGAAGGTCGGCGAGGTCAGCGAAGCCGACCGGGCTTGCAACCTGGTACGCAAGAAGGAGAAGGCCTCCTACGACAGAGGGTTCAACAAGAGCCACGAAGTTGGCGTTCGGGAGGGGCTCAAAAAATTGGTTGATCGAGAGCAGGCCTTTTCGAGGGCAACCGTCGAGCGGTTCTTCAAGGGCGGCATCTTTGGCGCCGTATGCTCGGTGAAGTCTTTCCCTCGCATCAACAAGGCCTTCGACCTAGCCGTCAGCCAGATCGAGTTTTTGGGCGGCCTACCAGAAGGCTTCCGCTGGGAGGACATCGGGCTCACCCTGGAGGAGTCTTGCCAGCCGATCGACGGAGGTGAGGGAGGGGCTGGTCCCTCTGCCCCGCTCTTTTTGGGCGATGAGTTTGAGTACGCCACCGAACTCATCCAAAAGCAAATGCTGGAGGACATTGAGCAACAACTCGACGATGAAAAGGAAGGCCCAGGAGGTGAGTCCCCGGTGGAGATCCAAGGCCCCGATCGAGAGGATGGGCAGACACTTTACATGGTAAAATGGAACGGTTACAAAAGTAGGGTAACTACGCGACTTACGCGGTCGACTGCTCAGACAAAGAATTTTCTCAAGTTTTAAGCCCCCTACAGTCGGGAGAGTTCTCGACCAGTCATATCTTCTAATCGGTAGGCATTGTTCTTCAAGACCTTCATTATTTTATATGGTCCTTCCCAATTTGGGTCGAGTTTGCCTACGTTGGGCGAGACTTCGACCTTCTTGAGAACGAGATCACCCACTTGAAAATTTCGAAGGACCACTCTCTTGTTGTACGCCTTGACGACGGCTGCCTTATAATTATGCATTTTAACCCAAGCTCGATCGCGCAGCTCTTGTATTACCTCGAGTTCGTGCTCACGTGTAGAGTTATTCAATTCACGGTCGAAATGAGCTACTCAAGCAGTTGTATGTACTATTTCTTCAGGGATAATCGCCTCCGAGCTGTAAACTAGTGTGTACGGTGTTTGTCCCATGGCTGATTGAGAGGTCGTTTGGTAAGCCCAAAGTACACTTGGGAGCTTGTAGGCCCAATCCCCTTTGTGGACCCGAGGACTACCTTGAGGTTCTGCACCAGAACTCGATTTGTCACATTGGCTTGTCCGTTCGACTGAGGATTCTCGACTGATGTGAATAGTTGTTCGATCCCGTGTTCTCTGCACCATTTGATCGTTCTCTTGCTCTGAAATTGGGTTCCGTTGTTCGAGATCAGCACCCTCGGAACCCCAAAGCGGCATACTACGTTCTTCCATATGAATGATCGGACAGAGGCATCTGTAATTTTTGTGACCGCCTATGTTTCGACCCACTTGATGAAATATTCGACCGCCACAATTGCGTACTTTCTCAGACAGGGGGCTAGTGAGAAGGTTCCCACAATATTGATCCCCCGTTGATCGAGTGGCCATGATATATCCACGCTTATCATCTCCATTGGGGGTCGACAACTTAAGTTGGAATGGTATTGGCAGTTTGGGTATTTCTGGACGAATCGTTTGGCGTCTTCGACCAGAGTGGCTAAAAGAACCCACTTCGGGTGATTTTTTGAGCCAACGATCGGCCGCCCGAAGGGTTTCCACAACTCCCCCCATAAATAGAGTTCATCACCTTATCTGCTTCTCGTCGATCGACACAACGGAGGGGCAGTCTTATCAGAGATCTTTTGAAAAGCCAACTGGATCGATAGAGGGCAAATCGGGTCACATGGTACTTGAGCCTTTGAGTGGCGAGGGCATTATTAGGTAAGATTCCATCCAGTAGATAGTCCGTGATCTCATCTTGCCACGACCATTCTCGCAACTCGACGGGGAGTATATGCTCGACTGGCTCCTGATTGGTCTCCGATTTCTCGAACGTCATGAACGATATCGACTAGCTCCTTGTTCCCTTTTGGAAACTTGTGAATTTTGAGAGGGCGTCTGCTCGCTCGTTCTTCTCTCTGGGTACTTGGTCGAGGGTGAAGGAGTTGAAGAGATCTTTCAGTGCCTTCACCCTTTCCAAGTATTTTACCATCGATGTTTCATGGGCATCGTACGCCCCAGCCACCTGGCTTGCTACCAATTGGGAATCGACCAAAGCTTGTACGTGGTCAATTCTCTGATCAGCTGCAATTTTCATACCAGCGATCAGTGCCTCATATTCTGCCTCATTGTTGGTGACATTGAAATCCAACTTTATGGCGAACTCGGGCTCCAGGCCATCTAGACTTCTTAGATACACCCCGGTTCCCCCCTTAGAAGGTCGATGAGCCATCTGTGTGCATGACCCATGGACCGACCGGTTCGTCGGACTCGTTCAGTACTCCCACCCTTTCGAACAGCAAATCCGCTAGAGTCTGCGCTTGTTTCGCCGTGCGCGGTTGGAAAGAAATGTCAAAGTCTCCCCAATTCGATGGCTCACTTAGTCAACCTCCCAGAGACGTCGGGTTTGGACAACACTTGTTTCAATGGTTGGTTGGTCAGAACCACGATGGAGTGGGATTGGAAATAATGGTGCAATTTTCGAGCAGTGACCACCAAGGCGAGCGCAAATTTTTAGATCTCCAAGTATTTCTTCTCAGCGCTTTGAAGGACCTTGCTAACATTGTATACCAGTCGGTGGGCCTTTTCCATTATGGCTTTGAAGGACCTTGCTAACAATTACCGAACTAATGGTCTCGTCTGACACGACTAGGTAAAGGTACAGGGGTGCCCCCTCGACTTGTTTGGCGAGCAGCGGTGGGGAGGAAAAGTAGACTTTTAGGTCGACCAAGGCCTTCTTGCATTCATCCGGCCATTTAAAATCTTGCTTCTTCTTTCTCCAATCGCTCTTGTTCTCAATCGGGATTGATTCGACCGGTGCCTCCTCCCCTTTGACTGGTCGCAACACGAAGTGTTTTAAAGAAAGGGAGATTCCAGTCGGTCGATCTGGAGATGAATCGATTCAGAGCGATGACCCATCCGCAAAGACGCTGCATATCTCGAATGGTCTGGGGTGTTGCAATTTCTTGAATTACCTCGATCTTGGTGGGGTTTACCTCGATCCCCCATTGACTGACCATGTATCCCAAAAATTTTCCTCTTGAGACCCCGAAAGTGCACTTCGATGGGTTTAGCTTCATGCCGTATTGTCAAAGCACGACAAAGGTGTTTCTCAAGTGGTCGAGGTGGTCGGTCTCTCTATCACTCTTGACGATCATGTCGTCAACGTAGACCTCCATGCTTGAGCCAATCAGCCCTTTGAACATTTTGTTCACGAGCCTTTGATAGGTAGCGCCAGCATTCTTGAGGCCAAACGACATCACCATGAAGTAATAGACCCCCTTCTCGACCACAAAGGATATTTTCAACCGGTCCTCGGGTGCCATGTAGATTTGGTAGTAACCCTTGGAACGCGTCCATCATACTCAACATTTTGCACCCCGTGGTCGAATCGACTTGGAGGTCGATCTGGGGGAGCGGGTATGGTATTTCGGGCAAGCTTTATTTAAGTCTGTAAAGTTATTGCACATACGACATTTTCCTAGCGACATGGGGACCACGACCAAGTTGCACAGCCAGTTGGGGTATTGGATTTCAACAATTTACCGCCCTGAGGAGCTTGTCGACTTCCTTCTCAATTATCTTTTCTTCTGCTTGATCGGCTTGGCAGTCGAATCCACATTAAGCTGATGGACAATGACCTCGGGATCAATCCCTGGGAAGTCCGAGGGGCTCCATGAAAATACGTCGACATTTTCTCCAAATGTGAACCGATTCGGGTCACTTTCTCCAAGTTACTGGGAATCAGCTCAATGGTTTTGGGTTCTCCGATCGGCTCGATCCGAGATTCCTTGTTCTTTTATTTTTGAGAGTTGACCCTTCAGGCGAGTCGAGGTCGATATTGATCGATAGGCCAACTGATAGGGGAGGTAGTGGCTTTTTCTTTTCCTTTTCCATTTCCAATGATACCGTGTAACACCTCCAAGCGTCTCGCACGTTGTATTTGACCTCCCCTACCCCGACTGGGGTGGGAAACTTGATTTTGAGATGGTAGGTGGAAACGACTGCTCGAAATTGATTGAGGGCAGGTCTTCCCAAAATCAAGTTGTATGCGAACGGGGCATCGAAGATGAGGTAATCGATGAGGAGGGTTCGTTTTTGGGTGTGCTTCTCCTAATGAGGTCGGTATCCAAATGACCCCGATTGGGATGATTTTCGAAACCCCAAACCCTACAAGAGGGGTGTGGACCGACTGCATCTTTATGCTTTCTAAATTCATTTTTTGGATAATGGAGTAAAAAAGAACATTGGCTGAACTTCTATTATCAACTAAAGTGCGTGACACAGCAAAATTTGACACATCAGTGGTGATTACCATCGGGACGTCGGATGACTCACCCTCTCCCAATGGGCGGTTTACATCAATATCCCTATCACTAAATACAATAACGTTGGACTCGATGCTGTTGACCTGGTGAACTCGACCCCCGATCGGGGGCCTCGACCTTCCTTGCTCCAATTTTCTTGATGTGTGCTTCCTGCTTAACCGGGAATGTCCCCCACTTGGTCCCCCGACAATCGTATTGATAAACCCCCTGGTCGGGAGATTGTGATCGACCAGCTTCTTGCCGCTTCTTCGGGAGAGAGACCCCATGTGGCTCATTTGGGGAGATCGAGGCGAGCGCGACCTCTCTCTTTGAGTCGGGGCTTCCATGTAGGTCACCACAAACTCCGTAAGGAGGTCCTTTTAAATGAGGCGCTCGATCTCACTTTGGAGGGTGTAGCAGTCATCGGTAACATGCCGATACTGCTTGTGAAAGGCGCAATACTTTCCCAACTTCCTAGCCCCTTTTTCTTCGAAAATCTTGTTCGGTGTCTTGAATAGTTTTCGGTCAGTGACCGAAAAGATATGACCGCGGGAAGAATTTAGGGGTGTCGGTCGGAGTACATTTTCCCAGTGCTCCTTGTCCTTCTAATGGCCTCCCTTCTCCTTCTTTTCCTTATGCTCCTTCTCTTTCTTATCCCTATGCTTGATGTGGTGCATCTCTTTGGAGATCATAAAACTAGAGGTGAGAGTCTGGAGCTCCCTCATGGATCGAGGAGTTTGAGGACGATCACCTTGGCGCAATCCTCGTGTCGGAGCGCAATATACAGGGCGAAGTTCACGAAATCGATCTGGGGGTCGTCGACCCATAGGACCTCATTGTTGAAGCAGGTCACGAAGTCACAAAGAGACTCTCCTTCCTGCTGGTAAATCCCGTAAAGGTGGGAGTGAAGGAGTTTGGTGTCTTTTTTAGCTGTGAAGTGATGTAAGAATCGATCGGCCAACTCCTCAAAATAGTGAATCGACTTCAGCTCGAGCCGGGCGAACCACTATCATGCCACGCCAAAGAGGGTGGTGGCAAAAAATTTAGCCGTCATTCCATTCGAGAGTCTGTAGACGTCGATGTCATTTTCGAACTGCAGCAGTGATCATCCGGGTCGGAACTTCCGTCATAGTGGAGAAGGTTAACTGGGACTCGATCATGCAAATCGATCTTCTCTTCTCAGATATGGTGGGCAAAGGCCCTTGCCTTCGATCGTGATAACGATCGGAGGAGGATCCATGCCCATCATAGGGTTCGATTCTGTCCTTGGGGTGCTCGAGGTCAGCAATCTTCTGGGTAAGGTGATAGAGCTGATTCTTCATCTGCTCGAGTTCCCCTGGAACCGGGTTGACCCGGGAATTCCTCGGAAAGGGGGCCCGATGAGGGCATCCCAAATCCGAGTATTGGTGACGGTGAACCCTGCCATAGTGGCTTGATTCAGCCTCTTCTTCTTCTAACCAGAACGGTCGGAAGCTTGCCTCCCGATCGGAAGTCTGATGCAACAGAACTCGCAGATCGGCTAGCGTTGTTGCCAGGTTAGGACCTGGTGGTGCTCGAACAACACTTTCCTTAAGCCTTTTGAAGGCTTGTAGGTTGCATTGCCTCACAACGTCTCTCAATCTTTCGAGGGGGATGGTAATCATTTCTTCCGCATGAGGTGCGGACATGCCCATCCCTGCTGGAGGGTTTTAGGCTCTGCTTCTCCGGTCGGTATTGGCTGGCGCAAGCGGGGCATTCACATGCGCCCGGGACGAACCTGCCAAATCCGTTTGTGCTGGAGTGGGATTCGCCACTGGTGGTAGCGGCGGAGAGAGATCATGGACTGAATGTTGGTCCTCTCCTACGGCTAGGGTACTTCGCACTCCAGAGGGATTTCTTCTAGTAGTCACCATTTTTCTCTTCCTTGATTGCAGTTATTGTTTCCCATAGACGGTGCTAAAATGATGCGGGTCAAATTCAGAGCTGATCGGCCTTGGTCGGTCTCTCTGGTCGAGTATGTGAATGAACGTGTTTGAATGGGAAGTTAACCTGCAACAAGGGAACGGCAACGTGAGCTAGCCGAAATGGGTCTCGGCTAAGACCCTCCGATGCTTAAGTCAGTCGATCGATTTTTGAGGAGATTTGAGCAGAGTGAGGGTACTGAGCGTAATTAATGCATGCATCTTACCATAAATACAGGGGTATTTATACTATGTCCAGGTAGATCGTGCTCCTGTTGGCCCGCCAGGCCAATTAGGTCATAGAGAGCTGATGTGGGTGACCCATGAGCCTAGTGGTAGGGTCCGTAGGTGCTAGCTGGCGTTTGGTGAGGTATGGGGTTTGGTGGCTCTCCCATACCCAATCTGATGGAGCATTTAATGCCAGCAGGGATCCGTTGGACCCGGTATGGTCCCGGTTGATCTTGCGATCAACCTGGCGGGCCGAGGTGTTAGGTTCGAGCCGAGAGGAAAATCGTCCTGTCGGGCTCGTCGGGGAGAGGAGTTAGCCAAGTCGGTCGGTATACGACAGCTGATCGAAAAGGCCTTAAGGAAAATCGATCGGGAACACCAGGGAGCTTGTCGCTAGAAAAGCAGTCGAGAGGTCCGGTCAGAATTATGCCACGTCACTCTCAAACTGATGCGGTGCCAATATCCTCGAGTCCCTTGTAGAGCTTGCCACATTAGCTAAGTAATCCGCTGCCTTGTTAGCCTCTCGAAAATTATGTGAAATATTGACCTCCATCTCAAGATACCTAGTATAACATTGTTAATTAGTTTTTGGACAGAAATAACAACTTGTAAGTGGTACTATTGTCTATAGTTCATAAATATTGATAGTCTCAAGATACTTCATACAACATTGTTATTTAGTCTTTAGACAGAAATAACAATTTGTAAATGATATCTCATAGTTCATATATATTTCTTAATTAGAAAACGACCCAACAATATGCCTTTCTTTAGACTAACACATTTCCAGCATGTTAACCAAAATAATTTACTATTTAAAATTGTACTTTGTCTGGCCAAAATAATCGTTCTTTGGGCCGATTATCTTGCATAGAGAAAATAGGATAAAAAAACACATAGTCATGAATCAACCATCTGGCAATCTTCCTTTAGACAGATTATTTCGCATAAATGAAAACATGCCTAATTTTTCAAAATAGATAAATTTTACCCAAATAGAGGTTGCTTTGGCAACATATTTGTTCAATCTGTATAATTTCAAAATAGGCATAGTGTGACTAAGAATATCACATACCGCTTGAAAAATGACATGATATATATAGAGCTAAATAGCAAATTATAGTATAATAATAGTATGGTCAAGTGGTGCAAATACCATAACGCCATGCTATATACCCAAGTTTAAACCCCAACTGATGTAACCTTCTTTTTTTTCTTTAGTTTGTACTCTTATATGAATATTTCTTTATTTACAGAAACAACAACCTTGTGCTTTTAAATAGTAAAGTAGTTCAGTGGTAGAGATATTGGAATGCCACCACATAGACCGAAGTTCAACTCAGGCTAGATGCAGTAAAACCCTTTCTTTTCTTTTGTTACGATGCGGGTTCGGTCTCAATTAAAAATAACCTTTAATACAATTAACACACGCAACCATGTTAGAGAACTAAACAATAGTCCAGTGATTGGGAATGTGTGGGCCTAAGCCATGGTTGTGCGTTTGACACCACTTGTCTCACATATATAGTAGGGTTTTAGTGTCTTTTCTGCTTACAATTGCCAATCTTTATTTTTTTTTAATTTTTGCATAATACAATATGAAAAATAAAGATACCAAAATCTTTAATATTTTTCAAATCGCGTGTCGAAAATTCTCAAAACCACATAATGATATAAAATCAATCCAGATTTATGGATATGAACATGGATTGACAATATATATCAAACATAAATATATATATATATATATATATATATTGTAAACTAACCAAAGCATGCTCAAAAACATCAAATCGTAACCGAATAGATCAAAAATAAAAAAAATATTTGATTATCTATCTAGTCATGCTCCGATACCACTTGTTGAAAACCTTAATAAATATGGATTCAAATATAATAATCCATAATACAAAATATAAAACATGATTACCATGAATCGATTATGCACAGGACCACTAGTAAATAATCAAATAATGTTTTAATAGGAATCACTAACCTTGATCCATTGGAGACGCAGAGGCAAAGTGGAGCCTGGGGTTAGTGATCGATCTTCTAGGCCAAGAAAAATGATTCCACTTTTCTATTCTCTCTAAGATGGGGCAAAAAGACGAAGATGTAGTAATGATTCTGACTTAGGGACTACATCCTAATATGTCTTATGTCAAACACTTTAATAATGAGCCCACCAAAAATAAGTAAAGTGTAATGAGGCTTCTACACATATAAAATACCCCGTACTCATTCTGATATTTCTACAAACCCATTAATCTTAATTCCATAACGGATCACATAATTGGATTCTTCTAATGTGATAACACACTATATACAATATAATTAATATGTGAAATCACTAAAATAGAGAAAATTCCAACAGGTTTACCTCTACATTTACTTATTAGCACGTATCATATTTTTTATTAATAAATTAGTATTTAACCCATGGCAGTTAAGTATATGATACAATATTTTGATTTATGTATTGTAACAAATTATATTAAAATTTTGATAAAATTAAATTAATTTTTTTATTATTATTGCATTAAAAATTTTAAAATCTGGCTATACAAATGCACTTGATATATTGGTATGTTCAAAAATTCAATTGATAATCTAATACATTAAATTTCTATATTAGACTTTAGTATAATTATCTCTTGGGATTTTTTTTAAACATGTGCTCAAAAGTAAGTGATGGATAATTCTAATGTGTATAAAAGAAATAATTGATAAGTATTAAAAATAGGACACAATAAATAAATAATTATCATTTCATTTAAATTAAAACGTAAGATATCTTATCTTAGATTTTGATAAGTATTGTTTTCTTTTGGATTATTATGAATAACTATATGCTTATAATACAAATAATGTTGTAGAACTATTACAATTTTATATGTATATCAATTAAGTATAACGAAACTATTCAAATATGCATATAAGTGGCTCTTATTTGGATGATTTTGAGATTCTAAATTTTATATATATAGATTAAATATAATGGTAAACCAAGAATTTTTCCTTGTTGAAGTTCCATTATTCAATACTTTTCAGAATAAATAATGTGGAACTATGCCGTACGTGCTGGTTATATATTTCGACATGTTATTATAAACTTTCAATATATTTGTTCTTTAATATCCTAATTTGTTTTTAATTTTGATGGTAAATATATTAATTCTTAGTTAACTGCAACCTGATTGTAATTTATTTTAGGCTTTCAGCCATCCATTTCCATTACTTTAGAAAATTATACATATAAGAAAAACAATAATAATTGTGTTCCGGAGAACAAATTTAAGGGTCCATTTAAGGCCGCAATTTCAGAGCGCCGTGTCATGTTTTCGGAAGCAAAAATTTTAATTCAAATTCAATTTCACTGCACCCAACAAATTATAAGATAAATTTAATTATATTTATTATGTGATTGATCAATATTTTTTAAATATATATTAATTATATGATAAATATAATTTACTCGCCATATAATTAATCTCGTATATGGCGAACTTGATTCCAACTAAAATTTCCCAATGTCAAGCTTATAAAAAAGTTGCAACTTTTAGTAATCTTTATGGAGGCGGAAGAAAAGTGGCTTTAATTGAAGTTAATATGGGTACTCTTAAAACAAAAAGGTTAAATGTTGATCTATAATTAATTTAACCCCACATCAAGTTTTACATTTTTAATGGTTATTGGCTTTGATTTAATTTAACTATAAATGAATATGTATAAAATTTCATGTTCATAATCAAGCATAGTAAATTATTAGTGACCCAATAAGTAAATTATAAATAATAAATGATTTAATTATTATTAATTATGGACAATTACTAGATCTAGCAAAATTCAATTCACGGGAAAAATTCACGAATGCATATATTAAATGTTTAAATTTCATATGTTTTAATAATTGTTTTGAACAAAATAATAATGTTTTTCATTTTTAAATAGTTTAACGAACACTACAATAAGAAGGCGTTCCTTCAATAATGGAAAATTTGTGATATAGAATTAGAGAGATTCTGTTACAGATTTATGATATTTGTGATGAACTAATAATAGGATCTAATATAAATAAAAATAAATAAACAATCAGTGATGAAAGATTTACATTCCAGTGATAGTATTAAAAAAATTTGGCAAAATTAATTAATTTTACCAGCATCTTAGAATTAATTTAGCATATAAATTATTTTGGGAACACTTGTGACTGCCAAATGGATACTAAATTAATTAAAGAAACAAAAAGTTACTATATAATATATACGTATATAAAGACAGGGTCATTGTTGTAAATTACTTCCCAAGGCTAGTTTAGGCATGCGAGACCTGTAAGTCTGTAACACACAATTGAATTTAGTTTCATTCTCCCACTGCGACACTTACTCCCTCCACTTTATCACGGCTCCTCACTCTTTAATTACCCCCCTGCCTCTCTCTCACCTCCCCTCTCTCTCTAAAACTCTCAAAACCAGAGGTGAACAAACAATGGCCTCAGCCATTAAGAAGGTGAACATGATCACCCAAATCGTACGGCTGAGGCAAGTCGTCCAGCGCTGGAAGGCCAAGAGCCTCACGCGCCGCCACTCGGTGGTCTGCTACTCCTCCTCCGATTCCGAGGAACCGGCAGGCCCGAATCGGCGAGCCCGAACACCCTCCGGCTCCCTCGCCGTCTACGTCGGGCCAGATCGCACACGGTTCGTCATCCCGACCCGGTTCCTCAACCTCCCTGTTTTCGTGGCCCTCCTCCAGCAGGCGGAGGAGGAGTTCGGGTTCCAAACGAGCGGCGGCCTGGTCCTCCCCTGCGAACCGGATTTTTTCAAAGAAATCCTCCGGTTCCTGGAGGAAGACGAGGAGAGATTTCGCGGGCTGGGCCTGGATGAGTTCTTGAACGTGGTTTCTGAAGTGGGTCTCGAGCCGTTCGATCAATCGTCTTGTAAAGAATCCTCTTGCCAAGCCTTCACTCCATTGCTGTCCAAAACCAGGGTTTGAAAAACTATGAACTATGGAAATAATCGTTTAATGGTGTAATTCTTTTTTAATTTTTTTAAAAGGGTAGCTCTAATTGTTTTCCTTTTTTTTTTTTTTGGTAGATTAGTTTTTGTTTTGTTCTATGTGGTCCAGGAAGTGCCTTTTACTCTTTCTTGAATCTGGTATGAGGGCTTTTATTTCTTTTGGTTTAATAGTCTGAGCACATCCTTGAGAGCCAGAGTTTTACTGGTGGTTTGCTGGCTACTCAATGAGATGTCTGATTTTTTTTAATTTTTTTTAGAGTAATGTCAATTGGATTTTTAGGGCTGTTGATTGACATGATTATGATGATGACGATGAAAATTGTTTTTCCTATGATTTTTAATTGATTGTACAGATTTCTCTCTCTCTCTCCCTCTCTCTCTCTCCCCCTCCCTCCCTCTCTCTCTCTCTCTCTCTACCGTGAATAGGCTCCGAAAATGGGAGCAAATTGAAGGGGCGCTCTCGCTCTCTCCCTCTTTCTCTCTGAAAAGAATGGAGGGAAAAATATTGTAAATACATTGATGCATGGGAAAGAAGATGCTTTAAGGAGTGGCAATTTATGCGAGAATCTGTGAGACAACTCTGACAAATTTGTAAGTGGAAGCAACTATGGTTGTATTGCTTTGATTTGGCAATGGCAATGAGGGGTTTGGTTTTCATTTGCTTATATTGTAATTTATTTATGTCTTCTTTTTTATATAAATCAATTCAAACATAATAAATTTCGGGTTGAAGATTTACAGGTTGGGTGGAAATTGGATTGACTCAGAAAATAATTCAAAATAGTGTAGTAGGAAATTTCGTATTCGAACTTAATTTGCCTGCATTTAACAAATTACGATACAAGTGTAATTAGACGCAGTTCAGATCTCGATTGTATAATCGTATTATATCTTCTATACATTTATTAATATACATTACGTGTATTAGTTAGCGATTGAGATAAATAAAGAGAATTTTTATATTTTTTTTATATCATTAATATTTTTTTTTAATCTTAATTGTTCATTAATACATGTAGCTCATCATCATGTGTATTAATAATGCTCATTAATACACATAGCTCATCATCACGTGTATTAACGATCGATTGAGATAAATAAAGAGAATTTTTATATTTTTTTTGTATCATCAATTTTTTTTTTATTATTTCAATTATTTATTAATACACATAGTTCATCAATACACATAATATATATTAATGAATGCAATAAAAAATATAACATAATTATACAATAAAAAATCCAAACAAAATTAGATGGGCCATGTGACTAGTTGCTCTTATCTAAATATAAACCATGCACGCTCTTCTAAATATACACTAATGATTAGTCCCAATGTGTGGTCAAATTTAATCTGAATTATTGAGCAATCTGAATATTTTAATTGATTAATCATTACTTTGAACTAGCTCAACTCAACTCTTTTTTCTATATTTTTTTTAAATTACTTAGCATGTAAAATTTTAAATTATAATCCATACACTGTGTATACATAATATATCATGGAATATAAGATGAGATATTATGTGCCTGTTGAATTTGCTTTTAAATATATTATGTGCTGAGTTGTAATTTCTTAAAATTTAGATTTTGATATTCAATTATTGTATGTGAGTTTTTAAATTTCTCGAAGTTTTTAGTATGTTACTTTATTAACTATGTGATTAGTTTATGGTAATTAGTGAGTATTGAATACGTTTCAATGTTCGTTATTGAATTTAAAGTTCACATGATATATATATATATATATATATGTATAATCTGTAATTGTATATTCATATGGTATTTATAACATTTTTTATAATTATATTATGTTTAACGAAGAGTTGTATCAATTGAGTAGCCTAGTTCAAATATGTAAAAAAAATTTGTTGAATGATTCTGTAAAATGTATTTTTAACTTTCAAAAAATGAAGAAAGTTGTTTGGGATGGTTGTTTTGAAAAATAATCATAAAATTAATATTTGTAAAGTACGTCTGGATGAAATTATTTTAAAATATATATAACACAAAAAAAATATATGTATGGAATGGTTGCTTTAATAATTAAGAAGACTTATTTTTAGAATTTATAATTGAATTGAGATGATTTTATATTAATTACATATTGCAAATTGGCTTTGATGATTTATAATATTTTTAGTTAATAGAATTATATAAATTTGAAAAATGAGAGTTGTTATATATTATTCTTTTTATTTTTAAATTTTTAAATGAAATAACAAAATAAGTTTTTTATTTGTAAATTTTAATAAACAAACAAAATTCATGACTAAAAATAGCTAACTATACATTAGTTATATAATCTTAAATTTGCTTAATTAATATTATCTACTACTAAAATTTTATTTTGTAAAACCTTAAGTATTAAATTATTAATAAAAAAATATAGTAAAATATTTTTATTTTAAAATTTTAAATAAAATAATATTTTTATTTCATATATTATCTTATTATATTTATGTTTCCTTTATGTTTCCTATACTATATCTTTGTTAAGTTTGAGTGCACAGTATATTATACTTTTTTCTTCTCATTTGAGTTGAGGAAGTACAAAACTGTTTTTGAAAATACTTTTGTAGTTTGTACCTATTCTGAAATTTTTTGTCTCTTTCCAGAAACGCTTTTTGTTTCCTGTTTTTTGTTTTTGAAAACTAATGGACCAAACAACCCCCTGTATTTTCAGTCAAGGTTTTGTGAATTTATCACTTTGAGTTGAGAAATTGTGTGTTACACTCAGACCTAATATTCAAATGCTTTTGTAAGTTACTATTTTTAATAAATCCATTACATGAATATAAATTATTGTTAACTATGTAATCAAATATCAATCAACATCAATAATCACCATAATTTTTAATAAGTCAACAAACAACTACTTATACAGAATCAAATTTAAGGCTGAGGAGCCCTTGGTATGGTGGCAAAACGAAGGTCTAATGACCACGAGATTATGAGTTTGAGTCCTGCCAAATGACCACGTGGTAATAAGTTCGAGTCCCACCAATATAGGTATTTGTATGTTGAACAACATTATGTAGTTTATTTGTATTAAATTATGGTTGATTTTTTTTTTTTTTTGGTCTTAGATTTAATTTAATTATGGTTGATGATTAATGTAACAGTTGATTAGTTTGATATTTGATTTGGGAGAAAAAAAAATGGGATGAAAACTCCAAAGCTTGTAGTATTGGACCGCAATTGATTTGATCGAACCTGTAAATTATATAATAAGTGTTATATTTGTTAAATGATTGTTCATTATCTTAATTTCTACACTAAACAGTCTAATCACTTGGTATATGTAATATATTTTTTATATAATTAATACTGATTTAATTGAATCGAGTATATCGTGAGACTGCTTTCGGCGATTCAAACGTGTAGTACTGATTTTAGGCTTTAGCTATTTGTGGAGATAAAATTCTCAGTCTAAAAGTTGCCGCCATCTAAGTGCTTTTTTTGTCCTGTCAAAAAATTTTCCACAGCTTGAATTCACGAGACTCCACCGATCCAACTCTACCGAATCTCTTTGAAATCATTCTATTTTCTTCGGCGTTCAGATTCACGATCCAAAGCTATATATGGATTTTATTTTATTGTATTTTATTTTATTTTGGTTATTGTTTATCTTAACTATCTGATTTCGACTCATTGACCGACTAATTCGGATCAAATCTATAGAGACCCACTATAGGGGCGACCTTCCCAATCAAGTTGCTCCATTCACAATATCGGAATTCAAACTCTGAACGTTGCTTAAGAGATCTAGCGTCTTATCTCATTAGATCAACTAGTAGTTGGTATTCTTTTTGTTTTTTTTGGTTACGTGCTATGTTTATTACATTATTGATTGATATAAATTTTATATTATTTCTATTTCACATTATGTATCGTTTCAGGTTTTCTTTACACAAAGATTAATGAGAGTTTGGGTATATGATAGTCGAGAATTTTATTTCTTTTAATGATTTTATTAAAATTTTAACAATTTCAACAAATACATTAAATATTGAATTAAATAGACTATAAAAGTGTTATTTATGTGTAGACAAATTTCAAAAATAAAATAAAATTAAGGCTATGTTTGGAACAAGAATTTTGGTGAGGAAAAGTGAGAGGAAAATAGAAAAGATTAAAAATGAAAGCATATAGTACTATCATTTCAAGCACAGAAAAAAATTTCCATCCTATTTTCCTTACGAAAATTCTAAAACCAAACGGAGGGTAAGTATTACCTTATTTTTATAAAATGATGGATGTTTTAAAATAAAATTAAAATATTAAAATGATAGATATTATGAAATGAAGCTAGTAGTAACATTTAATTTTATAAAATTTGAATGAAGACTTGAGCATGAGTTGTTGTTGGGCTCACTGTGTCGAGTTTGATAAGTGTATGTTTGCTGGTGTACTCTAAGATACGTATGTTGGAATGTCGGATGATTTGATGGGATGATGCATATTAAATTTGACAAAACATATAATTTTATTCTTGTTAATTAACTAAATAAAACAATTCTTTTATCAAAAAAAAAAAAAACTAAATAAAACAATTAACGTTGCACAAGTATATATATCATCTATCAAACTATTTGATACATCCAGCAAACTTGATATTTTGAATACTTCTTTGATTTTCATTTTTTATTTTTTATTTTTAAAAAGAAAGAAATAAAATAATCCATCATGTTAGAGTCCTACATTCGAGGAGCGTATCAAAAATATTAATAATTATTTTTATTTTCTAATAACTTAAACTTTTAAATAAAACTTTTATTCGGTATGATATCAGAACCATGTTAAAAAGAGAGAACATATGTTCAATAACCTGCTACCATTTTAAAAAAAAAGTAGAGTTTGCCATGCGAAGTTTCACAGAGAAAAACGAGTTGACTTATGTGTGAGAGGTGCATTAAAGTTTACCTGCATGCGAAGGTTCGTATGTTAAAAAAAAATATATATATAAAAATAATATATTTTATCTACAGCAATTCAAATTATTAAATAAAATGGTTAATTAATACATCAAGTTAAACACAGATATACAGTCCGCTTACTGGATAACCAGGAGTCCATTAATTATAGATCAAATTAAAGTTCATATCTTATTTTCAACCTAGATTAATTCACATCTTCGCTTGGAATCATAGGACGCCGCTTAGTTTGGTATACACTAAACTTAAAATTGATATAGTTAGATAAATTATGATGACCTCAATATTTTATTTTATTATGTTATTATATTTTCACAATAATTTATAATATAAATTGAAAGAAGTATTTTTTGAATCATTTTTTTTTATAATCATTGTTTTATACGTCTAGAAACTTTGTATTTGGATGCAATAATTGTTTTAAAAGTGCTTTTATTTACACATAGTGTTGATAATTTCTAAAAAAAAATGCCATTTTGGGGTTTTTTTTTTGTTTTTTGGATTTTGCATTTTTTTAAAGCCCAGCCAAATGCAAATTTTTTTAAACATTTTCTTCAAAAGTAGGTGTTCTTATCTAAAAAAAACTATCCAAATGGTTCTAAATTAACAACTTAATTTTGGGAAGTGATGCGGTCGCTTTTTGGTTCGACCACGTATCGGAGTTAGATACGCTCCGTATGATTATGTTGGTGGCCCACTTATCAAAGAGGGAGGAACGCACGTGAGACTAGCTGGTTTTGCCACGGCATATGCCCTCCGAAGCTCAAGTCAGTTTAAGGGTAAGGTGGAGAAGATGATGAGCAGTGAAAATGGTATTTTTGTTTCTCAAGTAAGATGATTCAAAGGTTGAATGATCCATTATCTCTTATGTGGAGAGCCTTTTGTTATTTGTATAAGAGGGATCCCCTAATGTGATGTGGTTGATGGGGGTTGGTCAGCCCTTCTAACACATGAGATACAGGTAGATGTGCTTTTTGTCCTCTTTTGAACTCTCAAATGACGACTGACCTCACTTTCTCATTAATGAGGGGTCCAATTAGCATTAAATGTATATCTTGAGTATTTATGACCAAAGATTGTATTTATGCCTGGGCATTTAATGCTCTAGAGACCAATGGGATGGACCCATGTGCAGCAACGGCGCATTAGATGGCGGTAGGTATAAGGCTTGTCATCAGTCGCCAGTTAGGTTTTTCCCGTTGGCTGATGAGCTTGGAAGAGGCTAAGTATGGGGTTCGTGCTCTTGACACAACTGCGTTCGAGAACC
>JAOWBU010000185.1:0-50000 GCA_026212405.1 Petrea volubilis | reverse complement strand
CCTCTCTCACCCCATAGTTTGTGTTCTCCTTTTGTGAAATTACATTCTATTTTTTGTATACAATCCTCTTGTTTCTACTGTTAAAACTTAGGATTTTTTCTTTCAAGAATTTGTAGGGTATGTAATTCAAAAGGTTCAGGATATGCCAATTGCCGAACACTAACCCTCTGTTTGGTTCTTGGATTTTGGTAAGGAAAATAGGATGAAATTTTTTTTCTTTACTTCAAATGATAGCACTTTATGCATTCATTTTTTATCCTTTCCAATTTCCTCCCACTTTTCGTCAATAAAATCTTTGTTCCAAACATAGCCTAAAAGGCGTTAACAGGATATATATGTACAATTTATTTACAAAGAATTATACTCTGAACTAGTTCTAACTTTTTTTTTTTTTTTGATAACTAACAACCTCTAACACTTTGCTTAGATAAGGAATACTACTATTTTAGAATAAAATAAATAATAAACATACACATATTATAGTAATAGAAAAAATAAGAAAGAATGATAAATTTGAAATATGTAAAATTTTGAACAAAAATAATTGAAAGTTGGTGGATTATTATTTATTAAATATATTTTGTAGTAAATTCAAAGTTAAAAATTTATACGTGACAAAAATTGTATGAATATATACCTTCAATGGGACTATGAAGCTAAATATTATAATTTATGGTATGCAATGGTGGAACTTTCAAATTGACTTAATGTAATCATATGCTCAAGGGTTTAAAGAATATAACTTTATTAAATATATTAATTATAACAACATGCCAAAATAATGTGTGACATTTTTCTACTAGTTGGAATGATACTTGTTCAAAATAGTGTATCATCTTTTGCGTATAATTAAGTTGGAGAAGCATTTTTTCTTTTCTTTTTTTTTTCTAAAGTAGCTTATTAAAATTTTGCATTTTATTCTTGAAACTTGTTAGTTCACCTACCACATTTTATTCAAAGACTCTCTAATAATTTATAAACTCTTAAGTAAATTATAAAATGTGTTAAGCAATTAATTCAATCAAACACGTTCTCATAAGAATTTAGAAAGAATTTGATAAAAATGGATAATTATTATAATTCTCTAATAATAAACTTTTAGACATGAAAAATCCATTTTTTTTTTTTAAATTTGAAAAACTCATCCCACTGATTCTTTTATTTCAAATTTGTGTGCATTATATTTCAAGAAAATTATTCTTATTATAGTACTACAACTTAAATGAACAAAAAAATAGCAGTAAAGCAAACTAAAGTAATAGAAAATCTGTAAAAAAAATCCATTACAAATTTGAAGGATAAACAATGAAATAACAGAAATGAGCGGAGTGATATAACTATAAAAAAGCTAAATTTGAAAAAAAAAAAAATACCACATATTAACCTTGAGTTATACATATATGGATATGTGTGTGTGTGTATGTGACAAATAAAGTGGAATAGTCAAAATAAAGTATGCAATGATTTGACAAAATTATTCTTATTATTGTGTAAAAGGATGAAAATAATAATAACGATAAAGTAAATTAAATAAATAAAAGCTTAAATAAAACAAATTAGTTACAACTTTGAAGTATGAAAAAAGACAATTTTAATGCCAAAAAAGTATAGATCATCAAAATTAAAATATGAAAAAGAAGAAAATTAATAAATGAAATGTGAATAAGGAAACAAAAAAGAAAAATATGATGACATTAATACGAAAAAAAAAAAGGAAAAGAACTTGACATACCATGAATTTCAGTGGCTATGTGATAGGTTAATCAAATTCAAAACATTTTTGCTGGAAATAAAAAAGAAGAAACACAAATACTTGATGAATATGAGGAATCCAAACATGTGGTTTTTCATTCACTTTCAAATTCAAATTCTAATGGAGTTTGTGGAGAATATTTAAATACCAAAGATATTAGATATGAAAAGATTTAAAATTTGAATTTAGTTATGAACAAACTTATTTGAAAATATCTCAAATTTTTTGGATAAAGATAAACAACTGTATACGTATTTTAACTTACACAATACACATATGTATGTGTGTGCGCTCATATATTGATGCGGGGTCTTTCTGATCGACCAAATGCTGAAGTTTGATACGCTCCGATTTATGTTATGGTATAAATCATTTTATAAAAAGATTGGAAACAAGAAAACACTTAACTTTTTGCTTTCGTCAAATAAATTTAAGTTAACCTTTTGCAACTATTAATGAATGTGACAATCCATTGATTACGAGATAATGAAGTATTTTGATTCAGTCCCCAGACATCAGAATGGATTGTCACAAATGGTTGTACTTTTATTATTTCGCACAAGATAGATGTTTCTAATAAGTTTAGCATACTCGCAAGCGTCACAAAATAAAGAATCACACCTAGCCTTAGCATACAAAATGGGGATATAGTTTTTCTAAGACAAAAAAGGATGGATGTCCGAATTGTATACGCCACTTTATTTATAAAACTTTATTCTTACCAAACAATGCTAAACTTTTACTTTCCTCCAGAATATATAAGCGATCTTATAGTCTACTTGTGTCAATCCTCTTTCCTGTTTGAAGGTCTTGTAAGAGGCAATAATTGGGAAAAGAAAAATTCAATCTTACAGTTAAGGGCTTGAGTGATGGCACTGGTAGATAGAAGATTAATAGGGAAACTAGGAACATAAAGGATAGAGGACAATTTAATATTAGAAGAATAGACAACTGAGCTTGTTTCAGATATAGAAGTAAAAGGCCTATTAGCTATTCGGACTTTGTTTCGTTTCATGCATAGAGAGTAGGTTGAAAGTTTTTTAGAGAGCCTGTCATATGTTTATTTACTCTGGAGTCTATAACCTAGGAAATACTATCAAGGTTAGCCACAAATGCTTTACTTGATTTCACAAAGGTGGAGGTAATAACGGTTATAGGAGATTCAAGTTATGATAGAAGTTTCTTGAGATTTTGAATATCTTTATTGGATAGGGTGCCTATAGTGGTGGATTCACCCAATGATCTTGCTGCCTTAGTCAAATTTGCTCGATCTTTCACTGAGCTCCATTTTCTTCCTCCACACAATTAGCTTCCAACAATTCTCCCTAGTATGTCGTGGTTCGCCACATTTCTCATATACTATGTCTTCTTTGTTTTTGACATTTCCATCTTTTGGTTGGCCAAGGCTAGAAGCAATCAATCCTACTTTTTCAATTGGTGTTGTATAAAGTATAGCAGTCCTACTTGCCTTCTATTAAACATAAGATTATGTTCATTGTAAAGATAGTAAAAGTTCCTTACCAAGTAGTTGAACTCTTATTTGATCATATTCCACATTCAATCCAATTAGAAAATCATATATCTACTCCTTCTCCATCAGCTTTTGAAATTTTACCGCATCCCCGATACAATCTACTCGAAAATTATGATAACAATCTAGTTCCTACCATAATGCACTTAGCTCAGAAAAATATTGTGAAACAGACATCTCACTTTGTTTTGTGCTGTGAATTTTATTTCTAAGCTCACAGATTTGAGCATCATTGTCTTCTGTGAGTAAGTTTAGGATGCAGCCTTCCATATTTTCTCAGCAGTATCGAGCAGCAAGTATGTCCTGGCTATTTGTCATTGCATAAAGTAATTAGCCAAGACATGACAAGATAATTCTCTTATTCCCATTGATTGAACTTGGGATCAATATAATTGGACTTCTTTTCTCTCCGTTAACACATCCCTGTAATTCTCTAGCTTTTATGAACAAAAGACAAGATTTTGACCATGCAAGATAATTAGTTCCATTAAGTTTTACGGTACTAATTTGTAGAGAGGGAATGTCATTTAAAGAAATCACTATTTTCTTATCATCGGCTATTTAAAGAAGTGTAAAAAAAACCTAATTTAGGCATTGACTGGGAGTTTTGACTAGACAATTAACCTTTGCTGATGTCAAAACCTTTTGTTTTTAACATTTCCTTTATTTTTCTGGTACAACAGGACATATCTAAATGAACCTCAACAAGACAAATCTAAACAAAGCTAGGACAAAAAACTAGATCTGAATAAACCTATTATGTAGCGGATTTAGAATCACCTACACACAAATATCGGATTGGTGCACTACCGCCAAAAAATATCCGAATACTCAGAGGCGATGCCAGCGCACAAGATGGAGGTCCGACTTCCTCACATGCACTTACACACGCCGATGCATGGAGACTGATGAAAAAAATTCAATTGGCACGCAGAGTTTACGCGCTTGTCATCCATCCACCGGAGATGTGCATTTGATTGGAAATTGAATCTTGTTTCTTTTTGTGGTGGTAGTGGTGGTGAGGTAAAATGCTCACCAAATCGGCCACCCACAAACACACCCCTATTTTCTCGGTCTGTGCTTTCTTCTAAAGAACATAAACACCTTTCTTGTTCATAAACAAGAACAAGAACCTAAAAGAATGGTTTTGATGCCATGTGAAAGGAACATAAATATTTTTGCATGAATTTTATTCAGCTAAAATGGTGGGATTAAAAGTATAAAAACTCAGACAACCAGCTAACATCTTTAGCTATCTATCACCTAAGTATTTAACTCTCACCTATCAAACCTAACAAAATTAATGAATGATAATAATTCAACTCAATTATTCAACAATAGTGTTGAAGATCTAACAATTATAGAAAAAATACCATGAGTTTTGCTTGTGAAATTTGAGCATAGAGTTGGTGCAACTGAAGAATCCAAAGATTTCTCTCGATGAACTCATGGGATCACTTGAGGCCCATGAAAAAAGGATGTCTTGATTTTCAAGCCAAAGCTTGGAACAAGTTTTCCATGTAAAGGCTTATGCTTTAGAGAAAAAAAAATGGTCGTGAAGAAAAGAAATTCAATCTAATGGAAGCAAGTACACAAGGAAGAGGTCGTGGCAAATCTCAAAATTCCCAACAATAAGGTCGAGGAAGATGAGGTAGCTTTAAGCAAAGAAATACCAATCAAAATTTAGAACAATATTGCTGAATATGTAGAAAAATGGCAACAACACTAAAGATTGTTACAACAAATGTAAACGATGCAAAAATGCAAATCATTCCCAAAGAAATTGCTGGTATAAAGACGAAGTAGATAAGAATGAAGGCAACTTCATATAAACTGATCAAGTATTTTATTCCGGCTTGAATTCTCAACAGCAAGATGAAAATAATTGGCATGTAGACAGTGGTTACAGTAACCACATGAGCGGCAACAGGAAAATGTTTATAAAGCTCAATAAGTCCTATTCACCATTACGTCAAGCTTGGAGATGGTAAATCTCACAATTTTTTTGTTTTTTGGAAAAGGTTGAATATCAATGCAGACAAAAGAAGGTAAGAACAATATTACTCAAGATGTCTTTTATGTAATGCCTCGATGCTTCCTAGTACTTTAAAGTTAACTATATATCGTTTAATGTTTTATGCAATTATTAGTTTAGATGACTCTTATTTTAATATGTGAATTACGTGATATTTTAGATTATGAAATGGGTGTAATAATTATTGATTTTATTTCATACAAAAAAAATCAATATATATATATTTATATACATGAATTTTTCAAAAATTATAATAATAGGAATTATTTTATTTATGATAAAGTCAAAATGATACAAATATATATATATACATATTTCAAAAATTATAGATATATATATACACACACATATATATTTTGAAATTATACATATATATATATAATATAATAGGATCATTTTGTATCACATGTATAATATACACTTGTCTAAAATGTCATTTTCATTATTACATGCTACTATATTAAATGCTACTATACACTTGTATCCATCGTCTTTATTAAACTACCACTTGTATGGATTATCTTGAGAAGAGTAACACTTGCCTTTATCTTCTTAACATAGGATGACACTTAGAACTATAGAGTAACACTTATACAACCCTAGATTACCACTTGTATTCATTTTATTGAAATAGGATAATATTAGGGCAATACTCATCAAAAATAGGTTGCCACCTATATAAACCTAGCATTAACACTTGTTAAGCATCCTCCTAAGGTTGGATAACATCCCTACACTTGTGACCATCCTCTTAAAATAGGATCATTATGGTGACACTTATATAATTTAGGTTAACATGTGTTCAAAATTAGATCTACACTTGTATGGAACATCTTGAATAAAATTATACTTGGATTCATCTTCTTGAAGTAGAGTGACTTAGCGTGCCATTCATGTGAATTAGGTTAACTCCTAAACAACTTGGAGTAACACTTGAATGGTTATGTAGAAGAATTCATTTAATACTTCATTTAATACTAGGAGATATTTTATAAAATAATGGAATTTCTTGGACTAATTAGTATAAATAGAGGACTTGGCCTCATTTGAACATCACCACACCCACTCTACACACACAAAAACACAGACAGCATAGACATAAACGCACAAGTTACACACACATATAAATATCCTCTCTTACAAAACACTTTACACATACTATCCACATACATATATATATAGACTTAGTAGGAGAGAAAATAGTTTACAAAATGTAGGGGCTTTACTTAATTTCAAAAGTAAAGGCTCTTACTTTAATTCTTAAATATATTCTTTAACACATATAGTTTAAAATTTTTATGATGCTCTATGTTTTGTGCATGCAAGTTTTGGTGTCTATGTATAATTTATGTTTTAAGCATATTTTTAACAAGAAATTATGATTTCAAGCATATTTTTTATGTGTTATTTAAACTTGTGTTTCTAGTTATATTTAGCAAAGCATGCCTTTTTTGCAAATCAAAGTGTATTACTTGAAAAACTTTGTTGGGCATGCTCGAGCCCAAATGTGTTCGGAGTGGATGGGGCTGAGTTCAGCTGGACAGCAATAGGCTTGCCGGTCTTAAAATAGTTCTCGTCATCCGTGGTCCTAATCCCTCCTCACATGGAAGGAGTGTTCCATGTGTGAAGTGGGTCGTAGGAGAAAAAAGGCATATACTCGAGATATGACCACATGTTGAATAAGGTGGAAAATTGTGATATGGCGAATAATGTGGGAAATTGTGATATGGAGAATAAGGTAGGAAAGGAAATTGTGTTTGGGAGTTGTAGGGAATTGTGATCACAAAGTGTGATCCAAAGGTTAAAATGTGAATTATGTGTTGTATTGTGTAAGATTATGTGACTAGATGCACTTACGTCACACATTATCACCTTATGATATTACGTAAACTTCCTACTCAACCGTTGTGTTGACTTTTCTTATGTACCATTTCAGGCTAAGACATTACCAGGCACAAGGAGGATAGAAAAAAAAGTGGTAGAAAAAAAAAGACTCTTCAAACAGATCGAGGTAGCAAGTTTATTGGTAATTCCTTTATGAATTATTGTAAAGAAGAAGGAATCCATTGCTAACTGAAAGTTAGATATAGTCCACAACAAAATGGAGTTGCAAAATGAAAAATTCGTAGAAATAGCACAAAGCTTAATGACGGGAAAAGGACTTTCAAAGAGTTTTTGGGCAGAAGCTGTTAATGCAATAGTTTATATTTCTAATCACCCACCAACTAAAGTAGTTCCAAATAATGCTCCATATGAAGCTTGGTATTGGAGAAAGCCACAAGTTGGTCACTTCATAGTTTTTAGTTGTGTCATATTTGATGAAAACTAGTCATGGAATTGAGAATAAAATGAAAATTGTTGTGATTTTTTCGCAAGTGTGCGGGTCACCCAAGTAATAAAGGGTTAGTAGAGTATCGTTTCCCATGAGGAACATAATTATCAAGTACCAATTTTGTAAATTCTTTATTGTCTATAATTCTAATTTTTGATGAAAATTATGTAATACCCTGCCCTGCATTGGGGACACAAGGAAAAATTGATGCCTTATAAGTTTGACCTAAGAAATCAAGTGCATCTATTGGATATCCAATTTTAGGGTGCACTTGGTGGGCTTAGAAGCAACTCTCTTGTCCAACGAGTTTGCAAGCCTGAGGCGTGACAGATTAGAAATATAAATTAAAAATGCCAGCAATAATATAACAAAAAACTTAAGTAGGAAAAACTAGGGTCTAGGTTTCATAAATCAAATCTTTTGAAATAGTTATTTAAACAATCCTAGGTTTTGGCTTTTTATCATCCCATGATCCAACTTACGAAAATACTTGTAGTCTCATTTCATAAAAAAAAATAAACGTACAAATAAATGTTGTGTCTACTTTTGTGATCACATAGGAATTCAATAACCCTTTATGTTTATTCTCATATTCCAGGTGAACAAAGAGAAAATTTGATGATAAACGAGAAAAGTTTATCTTTGTTGGTTATAGTGACAAATCTAAAGGATATTGTTGACTTAGATCCAATGACAAATCAGCTTATTATATCTCAAAATGTTATATTTGATGAAAAACAGTCATGGAATCGGGAAGAAAATAAAAAGTGTTGCAATTTTTCCGCAAGTATACGAGCCGCCCAAGTAATAGAGAGTAAAAAGAGTATAGTTCCCATGAGGAATAGGATTATCAAGTACCGACTTTGTAAATTCTTTATTGTCTAGACTTAGAATTTGTGATGAAAGATTAGTAACATAAAATAAAAGCAAGCAATAGTATAAAAGACAAAGCCAGTACGAAAAACTAGGGCCTAGGTTTTATCATTCAAATCCTTTCAAATGATTATTCAAACAACTTTCAAATCCAACTTACAAAAATATTTGTAGTCTCTTTTTGTAAGTAAAACAAACACAACAAAGAATGTTACGTGTCTACTTTCGTGGTCACATATGGATTCAATGGCCCGTTACGCACAAGAGCTATATTAATTAAAAAGCACACGCTAAATAATTTAATCAATCGCATAAGAACATGATTATTTCTAAACTATATCTGTAAATCAAATAGTCGGATTTTATAAACACCAATTCATAGTTGAATATAAAATTTTAAATCTTGCAAAAGTTGGCCAAAAATTCATAAGTAATTAAGCGTTTGAAATATAGATAGAATAGATAAAAAATTAAATACTAACGATGTTTGAATCCACTATAAGAAAGTTATCTTATGAATCCATCTAAAGCTCTAAGAAAATAAACTATCTTGACATAATAAAAATAAAATTAACTAAAGAAAAAAAGAACATAAAAGAAAGCATAAAACAAACTAACATGAAACTTTTTTGGCAATTGGAAGCTGAATCTTTATGGTTGTTCATGTTCCTGTTGAGTTCTTCTCTTCAATATGCCATCAAAGTTTATGGAATAATGTGGGAAAGAGTCCTATTTATAGATGTAGAAAGACAGTTGGCTAAATCCTAGTTGAAATCAAATTTTCTTCTTTGCTAGACGCATCTAATTAGAGATCAAATCTCATTTTTTGTTTGATGAATCCTAATCAAAAAAGGAAAACATCTTTTCAAAGAGAAATCTTCCAAGACTTTTAATAGGTTTTATTAAAAATAAAGTTTCATTACACTTATTTAACAATATAACCACCAAACCTACCTAATTTTTAATAAAAAGTATATCAATTATGCACATAAAAAATATATAACTTTCAGACTTATGAGGAAGATGAAAAGAAAAATTGTATATCCGTCTGGATCATCTTTTCCTCCAATAAATCAAAATAACCAACCAAGCACAAGTGAAAGTTCTAATTCACGTCCCTGGTCCAGCTTGCAAGGAGCACTTGAGGAATTCTATCCAAAATTTGAAAGTCCTATAAAAAAGGTACACAGTACAATAGAAATTTATGGATCATGCAATGTAGCATATTTCTCATGTGAGCCGCAAACTTTTGATGAAGCTGCTAAACAAAATGTTTGGCGAAATGCAATGGATAATGAAATTGTAGAATAAGTTCAGCAGCAGATCACGAAATCTTGGTGATCTTCTCTATCTAACGAATGGGGAGTCTGTTTTAAAATTGTCTACCCCGCACCCACCCAAGAGTATATGCTTCCACAGGAATAACACAAGGGTAGATTAGAAACATCTAGTAAAATACACGCCCGTCACCCAGCGGATAAAGTACATTACATAGTCCAGGGATTGGTGACTTACCCATTCAGAAACTTGCACTAGAATTCTTGTTCGTGAATATCTGAACTGGTTGTTCACTATTCAATAATTCATGTTTGAGCAATTCATAACATCCATACATAGTTTTTTGATCTAAGATTTCAATTCTTCGTGTTTCAGCAGTAACATATTGTTCCATGGAGCTAAGGTCCAAAATATGGAAGAAAGAAGCCTTTCCACCACTCTACCACCCATTCAATTCTATTCCACTTAATCCCACTTTCATAGCCACATATCTGTCCAGCTAAGGAATGGGAAAATTTTCTTTTGTTACATAAATCCAATTTTTATTTCATGCATTGAGAAAAATAAGACTTGGGAGCTTGTAGATATTCTCAAAAAAAAAGTGTGATTGGGGTTAAATGAACCTACAAGACAAAATAGAAAGACGATGGCTCAACTCATAAACCTAAAGCCCGATTAGTTGTAGAAGGGTACTCTCAACAACTAAGAGCCGATTTCAATGAAACATTTGCACCAGTTACTCACATGGAGACAATTCAAATTGTTCTAAAAGTTGCAACACAAATGCCAATCTATCAGTTAGACGTTATATTTGCATTCCTTAATGGAGAATTAGAAAAGAATTTTACGTTGAGCAACCAAAGGCTAAGTTTACGCTAAGCAACCAAAAGGCTAAGAATACGCAAACGATTGCAAGAAGATGTGCATTGGACCTGATTCGTTCACATCAGTGACATAAAAGTCCGTCTAGAAGGGGATGTCAGTGCAATTATCCATGCCCCTAATTGTCTGGAGGAGGATTTGTCAGTAGTAGCAAATCTTATTCATGACAACAAAATTAAGTGAGTTGTATTCTTTTTGCTTTAATGTTGTGCGTAGAGGTCGAATGTTACAGCACACTGCCTACCTAGATGTACTTCCTTTACACTGGAAGTTGGAGTTACTCCTCCATCTTGCATTGATCTTTTAATCATAAATTATGTTGGCACTAACTAATGGTTGTTTTACCCGATATATCTTTTAAAAAAGGATAATATATAGTAAAAGGGACCAACCTTTTCTCAAACTTTTCTCAGCCACATGTCTTTTAGTTTTGCTATATTTTATTAAAGTTTTATGTTATAAAGTAAATTATAGTATTATTTAGTTTTTATATTTTAAAAGTTACCAAAAATTATTGAGAAAAGAACGAAAGAGCGCTTGCCTACAAAAATTTTATTTTTATAGTAATATATAATTTATATTTAAGTCAGAAAGAGTGAAAGACTCAATAAATATTTCAAATTAATATGCATAGGTCTACACTTTCTATATTTATTTTTAAAATTTTAATGAAGAACATAGAATATCACAGCTTCTTTTCAAGATTGTGCTCAACAAATATATATATATATATATATATATATATTATATAACGAAATAGTCTATCTAATTTTTCTACAAGTGTCGGCATAGTTTCTGTAACACCGCGCTCGCTAGGATCATCCTATACGAGTAGAGCTCACTTAACGGTCTTGCTGAGTACCAATTTTTTTCCAATCGGTACGCAATACTTGCAACTTATTTAGTACTGCCCAATAATAAAATCGAGATAAACAAAAACGCAATTAACTTACATAGACCTGTAAGGTACAACTATCCAAGTACAAAACTTTAACTAGTGATTTTTCATTTTCTATTAAATAAGCCAGTCTGCTCTACAGGATAAACAACTATGTGCTAATGATTGGTAAAGCTCCAATCGCCTTAACCGAGTCCCCTCAACTTATTTTCCTGAAACTGAGGCAATGAACAAAAAGAACTTAGGGTGGTAAGTCCAAATGACCTAGTGAGGCGGGAAATGTACATATACATATATAAACTGAAAATAAGAGTCATAAACCAACAAAATAATGAATCATAAAAAAATGCGTACACACAAACTTGAACAAGACAAATGGTGAGCCATGAACGGAATCTCCAACCTTATTACTACCCAAAACAGATAAATATATCATAAAATCCTTATGCCTCCCCTTTGTATCAAGGAGCAACCTTGACAACGGTAAACGGTAGGTGTATCACGTGCCCGTGCAATACACCGAGCCAATCCCTACTACAATTAATCTCCAACTGTATGTAGGAATTTGGTCCAACAGAATGGTATAACGTAAGAAGACTCTATCGACGGTCCATTCCGCCTGACATAGCCCGCTCACACGTACCTGGGCCCAAACTTCCCAAGGGCGTCTCCAAGGGTAGTATCAATAGATCTTATCAAGACAGAATGACTCACAAAATTTCAATAAAATAATAACTTGTTTCCAACACCAGGGATACATAAAACATAATTAAAACATGATATCTCAAGAGTGTCAATAAATCATTTTTAAAACTAATATAACTGATAATATCATAAATGAAATACTTTTTGGGTATAACTTGACTTATAATTCGGAAAGATATTTTTGTCGAAAGATATAATTTCAAAAGATTCGGATAGCATAAATCAGACAGGGTGGGCGGCCATACGAATAATATTTATAACATATAGTTCAATACCCCAGCAAGGAAGGTAAAAGGCACTCACCTTAGGAATTTATCAAGTTTATAGATTTGTTTTGGTTAGATCAACTTGACTTCCTCCTTCAAGAGTGTTTGAGGGAAATAAGGGAGTATATGAAAAGCTAATAGGTATATATGTGTAAAAAAAAGAAGGGTTTAATGATATATATGTGTGTGGAAGATATGCTTTGAATAGAGAGTGCTTTGTGCGTTGAGAGTGGAGTGAGTGTGGGTGTGTGTTTTTAGGCAGGATTTTTGTGTGGGGGGGGAACAATGAAGACAATGGCCCTTTTTTTATAGAGTTCAGGGCAAGAAATAGGATTTTTATAATATAAGGTCAATTTATAAGATAAGATAGGATAAGATAGGATAAGATAAGATAAGATATGATAAGATATGATAAGATAGGATAAGATAAAATAAGATAAGATAAGATAGGATTAAGATAGGATAAGATAAGATAAGATAAGATAGGATATTTTAATAAAATTTGAACACAAAATCAAAAAAAATCAAATAAAATCTGATATTTATTGTTCTAATATTATAAAATCTGAAATCATATTTTTATTTAATTAAAAATTCGAATTTGTATTTATTTATGGTTGTAAAAACCGAAAATTAGGGTTTTAGGGCATAAAATTAGAGTTTTAAGGCCTAAAATCCGAAAATTCATAATTAATTTAGAAAAATTCCAAAATGATGAATTTTAATCTTTATAAATCTGAAATTATATATATATTTTCCAGAAATTAAAAATGTTTTAGTTATATTTTCGAAAATTGCAATTTAGGACATAAAATTTTGAAAATTGTGTTAGAATGTCAAATTCGTTTAAAATTTGAAAAATCATGTAATTATCACCTCACATAATTCACATATAAAACAAGGATCATACAAAACATGAAATATTAGTAAGCATGCGCGTATATTATAAGAACTGGTTTTTATATCGTTGCTAGACCAAAAAAAAATGGGATGTCACAGTTTCACGGCAATTGTCTGCCTAAATATTCGACACGTGTCCACATTTTTTCATTAGATGGTAAATCAGACCAACTTAATAGAAAATATTCTACAAAAAAATATGTTGTGGCATATTCCTCCAAAATTATACAAAAAAGTTACTTTTCTATAAATATTGTTTGACAACTCCTTGAATTTGGGTGGGTGATTTAATTTGTCAATTTGAAATATTATTTTATTCTAAAGTTGATTTTCTTTTCTTATTCATTAAATGTGAATATGATTTTTTTAATTGATAAATCAACTTTAATTGTTGTTTAATTTTAATAATGGATTTCCTTTCTCAATTTTCTTCCAAAAATCAATCTAATTAATTATTTCCTCGATTCTTTAGATCATTCAAATTTTGTTAACTTAATCACTCTTCTTTAATATGCACTTTTACATATTTATCTCTTTCTTTAATTTTATCTTTTCCTCTTTATTTAACACGACAATGAAAATATTTTATCCCAACTATAAATTGGAAACACGATGAGGGGATTAAACGTCCCCTTCCCTATATGAACATTGATGAACATTTGTTGAGTCTTCTTTCTTCAATTATAAAATTTATTGATAAATTTTTCACTTTTTATCCCTAATGATCTTCTATGATTAGCTTTATTTTATTACACTATTTTTATTCATTTATTGGTACTTCTTTTTTGTGATCACCTTTTATTTTTAAACAATACCAATGTTATTGTATTTTCTTTTCTTTGTTGTAGCTTCTGTTTTAAAGTTGTTTTTTTGTTATAGTTTCGTTATTTTGTTTACCTTATCTATCTTTTTCTTTGTCTCTAAAGTGATAACTCTCTCATCATTTAATTTTTATATTTATCCATATTTTTACATGTTTCATATTTTTCACTTACTTTTCATTCTTCATAATCAAGTTTCTTTGATTTTGTTTTCTTAAGATCCTTTGATTTCTTTGGTTCATTCAATTCCGGATTTAATTTTTTTATTTATCTAATCAAGCTTTTATAGATATATTTTCTCCTTCTAGTCTGTTCTGTTGTCATTACTTTATTACTCAAGTTCTCCATTTATTTGTTTGAATTTTTATTTTAGTTGAATTTCCATTTTATACTTTGTACTTAAATTAAGTGATTTATTGGATCTTGATTAGTACACTTTTTTAAGTTGATCAAATTCATCATTTATTTTTTTTTTCCATCAAGGTCTTCATTTTTTAAAAAATATTTTCACTAAAAGTAGTCATTCTTCAAATAACAATTTGTTTTATTTTTGTTTTTACTTTTATTTTTCATCCAAATTCTGTTTACAATATTTTATTTCTACAATCATGTTTCGACAAATATATTTTAAGTAATCTCTATGACCCTAAATTTTTGTGTTATTATTTTGTCATTATTTTATTATTTAAATGCTTTATTTATTTGTGTTGATTTCTCTCTCTCTCTCTCTCTCTCTCTCTCTCTCTCTCTCTCTCAACTTTTTAAAGAATTGAGGGGCTACGTTGGTCCCTTGCATCCTTTCTTTTTTCCCATTTTCATTTACATATGTGTGAATACTTATGTACCAATAATATTACAATTTCCTTTTGTTTGCCTTTTTTATTTTTTAGTTTTTGCTTTTCTTTCATTGTATGCTCTATAAAGCTATACAGTTGTAAAATATATTAATAATGAACAACTTAGTATAATAGTTCATTTTGTCCCATTTTTATATATCTTTTAATTTTAATCTTCCTCTCATTATATATGCTTGTTAGTCCCTATTCTATAATCAATTTTAATTTAATATAATTATTTGTAATGATAAATCGTGTATTTCAAATTTATTAATATTATATTTTTCCTCACTTGATTCATACTAAACAAAAATTTGAATAAAATATTGTTTCTTTATCGTACATATAGTTAATAGTAACATTAGTTTTATGTCAATATCTTGATTGAATTTTCATTAGAATTATATTTTTGTAAAACAATAGAAGAAAAAATCTATGAAAGATGCTACATTATAAAAAATAATCAATGATTGTATCAATTTGAAATATCAGAATCAAACTTACAAGTTTTTTCAATAATGATATCTTATGTTGTTTAATTGTTGAATTTCATTAGTAGTTTGTCATATCTAAATTCAATTTATTTTCTTTAAAAGATGGGTACAATTGGTGAGAAACTTAATTACCTGTTCTTTTTTAATGAAATATGTAGTATATTTGGACAAATAAATTACAATAGAAAACAAAAATTAAGATACTCATTTTGAAGTACAAGAAATATTATCTTTAAGAAGAAGTTGTGCATAGCACGGGTAAAAATCATAGTTATAAAATCATGTAAAAATTTACTATTGCCTAACAATATTGGTTGGATTAATCATATTTAGAAAGTTTGAGATTAATTATTATGAATTATGGTTTAATTATAACAAAGGGATTGAGGGTTCAAATTGTTTTTAGCACTATGTAAGGACAAAACATAAGTAGTTCATATTTTATCGATGATTTTTTGTTGTGATGTCAATGGCAAGAAACCAAATGTTGGAGTTTATTTTAATTAAAGGAAATCAAGAAAATTTGTAGTAGTACTAGAAATAATATTAATTATTATTATTATTTTTATTATTATAAGAAGGAGAAGGAGGGGGGAAGAAAGAAACTACTAAAAATAATATTAATACAATTTGTAGTATGACTAAAATAGTGGCTTTATTGCATTTTTAGGACAGTTAATATGCCACTTTTCGATTTGAGGACACTTTTTATTAGATGTGGCAAATGTAGGACAAGAACTTTCTATTTTTTTTTGCAATGTTAGGACTCTAACCAATTTTTCGGCCATTTTGGCCAGAAAATGACATGTGGCGCACACATCATCACCAAAAATGCATATGTGTGCTTCACGTGTGTGCCATGTCATTTTTCAGTGATGACATATGCGCCACATATCATTTTCCGGCCAAAATGGCCGAAAAATTGGTTGGAGTCCTAATATTGCAAAAAAATAGAAAGTTTGTGTCCTATATTTGCCACCTCCAATAAAAAGTGTCCTCAAATCGAAAAGTGACATCTTCATTGTCCTAAAAATGCAATAAAGCCCTAAAATAGTTATTATTATTGTTATTATTTATATATTTATTTTTTCATAGGAAAGAAAAGGCTTATTCACCATTTTTTTTTTTGGGTTTGATAATTTGAAATCTATAGATTTTTTATCATTTGTTTTATTTAAATAATAATTCAATTATTATATGAATGAAAGGTAAATTAATTAGTCATGCTTATCTTTGTCTGACTATTTACTATTTAATTTGTGAGCTAAATAGCCAATTTGGATATATATGATTAGGCCAAAATTCTAAAACTCAAAACATAATTATTTTGTCTCTTTATGTGTCAGGCTGCAATTGGGATAACAAAGTTGTGTATTTATCTTTTTGGCATCCATGGTGATGTGCACTTAGTTGCATATGTTTGAAAAGATAGATTAATGGCATGCACTAACTTTTTTTCTCGGACTATGCTTTGATTCTGGGACTAAACCTCCCTCACTGGAAATGACATATCTTCTGGTTATATTTGTTATATAAGGTCTTTATATGAACAATATTGTTTATCTCATATTTGCACAAAGTACTAAAATTTTTAACAAACACATATCAATGATGGCTATCAAGTTTGATTTCATTGAAGATATTCACTAAAACAAATCAATTGAAGTCTAAAAATATTGGCAATACATGTGTACAATATCCCCAAATATCAAAATCGTAATGATATTTATAACATAGAGATGGTGCTCTAATATAAAATGATTTTTTGTTTGTTATTCTTTATAAATGCTATTTGACATTTCTTTCTTTTTTAATCACAATAAAAAAAAATTATAAAGAATCTGCAATTCTAATTCCATAAGTTGAATTATATTTTTTTTATCATTATCATCCACAAAAAAATGTTAATTTGGTTGAACATTTGAGTCATTATGCATTATTTGTACTTATTATTGGTTTATTCCTAAATTCCATTATGTTTTCACTTTTATGAAAGTTTGAAGTTATTTTTAACGCAACCATATTATTTATTGAATTTTAATTATTATTTCATCAAACAACTCACCATTAAATTCATCATATATAATTCAAAAACATTGAAACTATCCTAGTAAGCGACTATGTGGATAATCTCATTTAATTCTATTTTGTCATATATGAAGTACAAATACTTTTTATGTGAATTTAAATAAGTATACTTGTAATTCATATTTATCCAAAGGAATTCAAAAATTATCAACTATTCAAACTATGATGGATTAAATTTTAATTCAAATAAATAACAAATTAATATTTTATTTGCAATATTTGTCATTTAATTTAATAATAATTAAAAACTTTGATTCTACATAAATTTTTAAAAACCTTCTTACCATAATTATACCACAATTAACATTGAAAGCCAACATATTCTATTATGATACGATTTTTTTGACATACATATATATATATATATATATATATATATATATATTCATTGATTTTTGTTATAAAAGAGTTAATTTATTTGTATCAAATTATTTTTGTAATAGAAATTTATAAAAATATATCGTAGGTAAAAGAAAAGTTGTAAACTTAACTCCAAAAAATAAATACAATAAATTAAGGCACATGGCAACAAGAGAGATGGATACCCAAAACAGTACAATCCTTCCTGATTTTAGAAACTCTCAAATTTATATCATCTAAATTTAGTTTTTCCCTTGTTTATGCATTTAGCAAAGAAAAGAGAATAGAAAGGGAAAAAAAAATGAGAGGACAAAAAAGGAGAGGGAAGTGAATGGTTTTTAACTTTTCATATAATTGTTTGGGTTAAAGAAAAGAGGGAGGCTCGATGTCTCAACCTCAGAATCACTCTTAAGCTATGAGATCTACGCGCTAGCCAACTACGCCACTACCCTGCCTGTGATGAGATCGACACTTTAATAACAGAGTTTTTTCTAATCCCATTAGGTTTACGCTTGGCGTTACATTGGTTGCGACTTGCGACATGAGAACTTACGAAATTGTACCCAATAACACCACCATTATTAGATTTTTTATTTTCTTACAAATATAACCTCATCAACTTTCATCTTTTAATTTGTTATCTCATAAAATTTATTTAACCCTAATACTTGCGTCATTCTACCATTTAATTATCTAAACAAACCCAATAAATTTTTTATAAAAATTTAAAATTTATATCTTTAAATCCATCAATATAAACACAACTTTAATAGTTTTCTTATAATTAAATTTGTTTTTCTCCAAATTACAGACACTGGTAGAATACAAACCTTGGCATAGTCCAATGTGTATTTTGGGCTGCCCAGCTCAGAGCCCACAAGAAAATCATACTTAATTTTGGTAAAAGTTTGTGAGCCCGGTTCTGTTAATGCGTGAACTGTCGTGCGTATATTCATACAAGCAACATATTTTGTGAAGCCAATTTAATTTTTATGAATACATTTTTAATATTACTAGTAAACTAGGGCATACTCGATCTGTGTATAAAACAAAAATCAAATATAATTTTGTTATGTGTCCAAATTTGGATAATATAAAATTAAAACTTTATGATTTATTAAATTTATGATATTCAAATGCATTTGATTTAATATATTAACCTATAAAGTGAAGAGGAGAGAGAGAAGAAATGAATGGAAAAAAAAAAAAACCTTTAAGGTAATTTAGTTAGTATAGATAGATAGATAATAGGGCCATTTTATTCAAAACACTTATAAAGACCAAAATTTGAACTTAAGGCCCTCACACTCTATGTATAGTATAGATATATAGATAGAAAATATGATCGCTTTAGTTAAAACAGTTATATAGACCAAAATTCAAATTTAACGGTGTCACACTTTATATATAGTATAGATATTAATACTCTAATTTATAAAATATGAACAGTTGCATTATTTAAAATAAGGTCAGATCACTAAAAAGGTACTATTTATGGTAATTTATTAATACTCACACGGATTGGTCTAGAACCTGTATTCAATTATTAGATTAATATTTCATCCATAAAAAATCAACAATTAATTTGAAATAAAATTACTGTAAAAAATTGCTGGTGTGTATCATTATAATATTAAAACTTTATGGCATTTTTCCTAACACAATGTATGAAGGGATAGTGGTGGAATTATTGTGAGGTTAGTGGAGTGAGTGATGGATCATATTTTATAAACTTTTCAACTGCATTTTACTACCACTTTCTCCCCTAGTTGACAACTTATTATTCTACCTACTTATTAATCCCTATTATTCCATGATTTTCGACTTTATTTCCCACTTTGTTTCATCTATATCTATATCTATATTATTTATAAGTGGGAGGGTATGTAGTAATCATCTTTTGGTGTCTTTGGTCTGATACCTAATTTTTCATCCCACCTATTTTCTCACTATTTCTTCACGTGTTTTAACTCTCTTACTTTTTTCTCTCATCCCATCTTCTATTTTTTTCTTTTCCTATTTTTTTTTTAAATTTTCATCTTATTTTACATTTATTTTTTTTTACTTATCATAAATTTGTGAAGATACTAAAAAATTTTAAAATATGTATTCCACTTGATAAATATATTAAAAAATTGCAAAAAAATGTATTCCATATAAATAATTTAATGAATATTTAACTTTATAATTAAATATAAATATGTAAGTAAATTATATCTCATTTTTATTTTGCACACGCATAGAGTGTGCTCATTCCACTAGTTATTAATAAATCGTTTAGGGGATCTACTAACTACGTCGATTTTTTTTTGTAACAAATTTATTAAAATACATACATTATGTTTGATTACAAAATATATAATATTGTATAAAATCAATTAAATATTTTAATTTTATATTCATAATTTAAATATGTAATTAATTTATAGTTTAATTTTTTATTTTGCACACATATTGAGTATGGCACTAACTTGTTTAAATTATGGTTGTTCTCTACACCTATAAACATGGGACATTGTCTTGTCATATCTTGTATAATTGAAAATTTATAAAAAAATTTATAAAATTATATCCAACAGAGAGTTTTCCTAATTGGAGAAGGTGTTCCTGTAACGAAGCTTTGGATGCTATAATTTTATCTAGACTTGCTGGAATCATACGATATTTTCGAGTTAATCTGTCTTATAAGCCACAAATCATGAGGATCATTGTTGGACAAACAGAAAAACTGTTGTATTGGGTTTGAATATTCTTAAAGAGCGAGAAATATACATACCTCAAATTGAAAATCTTTTGTAAATGTTTAATGGTTAATTGTACTGTTACCAACAACTACTTATAAATAAACGGGAAATTCTTCCAAGAATTGCGTATGTACACCCAACGATTCAGATTCAATTACGTGTTATATATTATTTTTTTTATAAAATACATATAATACATGACTGAATTTTGATCATTAGGTGTATAGATGGAGCCCAAACACCCAATTCATGCAACATTTTCTGAATAAACTAATCCCCACAATAATTGGACTACAACTCATGACTTTTTAATCATAAAATTCCAACCTACTCCTTGTTCAAAGTGACATTTTAAGAATTTAAAAGGTGAGTTTAATTTGAGAAATAATTGGATGCATGCCGTTTATTGCTTCCTAACCCCTAATTAACTTTAGTTCAGTTGATATTATGAACAAAGAAAATGGAATAAAGCAATTAATATTTAATCTTGTTAATTGGATTGCAGTTCGTAGCTTTCCGATCGGATTTCTATTAACCTTAAACCGATTTTATATCAAATCTATTAAGTATTATATTATATTATTAATTTGGTCAAGCCCACGAGTTCATTCCCACTATCATAAAACTTAAGATATGCTTCTTGGTCATGATTCATTTGGTTATTTATTTCTTAATTTAATCTTCTTTTGTTTTTTAATATGAACGTATAGAAAACTTCTTTTGATACCTGATACTATTAATTAGTTAATTTGACCCCATGTTCAAATAATCAAATGTCTGCAATTAGAAGGTGTTGAAAGATCAACAACAATTTTTATGTAGAAGGTTCTATGATATATATATATATATACGTGTGTGTGTGTGTGTGTGTGTGTGTGTGTTGTGTAGCTTGACGACGACAACCAGATTTGAAATTTCGTTATAGAAAAAAAGGATTACTTTTGGAAGCATCTTCTTTTGTCAAGTTTATGGTCTAGAGAGATGAGCATTATTATTGGTTTTGGTAGAAGCGCCGAAGGCGACTTTTCTAATAAAAAAACTTGTAACTAGAAAACATAAAATTAAACAATAAAAACAGTAAAACATAAATAAAACAATTACAACCCAAACAACAAAAAGCACATCTTGGTGGTACGTTATCATGAAATATAATAAAATCATAACAAAACAATTTATTGATGCATTTTTAAATGAAAATGTACCTTTTGGAAAATCGAAGAAATAAAAAACTTCAAATCTTTCAATTCTTTGATGTATGGGCTGCAACTTTGTGCTGATACAACACAATTGATGTGTCGATTGCGGTGGCATAGTGATACATCAATTTTTTAGTATAAGATAACTCATAAGTCTATTGAGCCCGCTCAAATTAGAGCTCGACTCGAATTCGAGATTCATGAGCTTTAGATCCTATATGATTACCCAAAAGCTTACTGGTTAACCGTACTTTTTTAATTCTTTTAAATTCTTATATATAAATATTCAAAAATACATAATAAAATAAAATAAAATAAAATTCTATATAATACAATATTTTATATTTTCTATTAATGCTATCATTCATTCATCAAAGAGCTGCCCAACTCTAACTAATCACAATTTCACACCGAAACACCTTCTTGGCTCTTTAGCCTAAACACTTCCACACAGTCCACACAAAGGAACCAACTCAATGGCGCTATTGTCCAGCCAAAGCTTACTAGTTACCACTGTCATTTTGTACTAGCCACTTAAGTTCACCTACTTGAGTCTTCATTCACTCCTCCACTTTCTATTATGGGCACGTTGTATTTTTATGATTCTCTAGCCATTTTCGTTGTCTCTAGCCATTTCCATATGCTACTGTTTGCATAAATTTTCTCCGGCTGCGCCGAAGTGGTCGCTCAGGGTTCGAACCGGCTTAGTTCGATTGGAAAACAGCCAATTCGAAGTGAGCTCTCTCGTGTTCGGGTGCGGGCGTGCCAGTGTGCAGCAGCACACAAGTGGAAGTCTTGTGTTTCGAAGTGAAAAAGTGCAGTTCGAAGTGAAAACAAAGATGTAATACAATTCGAAATGAAAAATGTAACGCGCCTAAGACTTCTATCTGAAAAACGATTGAATCGGAGTAGGCAAACACTACCCCTGAGGTTCTACTTGCCTACAACTCAATGTAGGACTTAACAATTCAGCACTCTCAAAATCGAAAAGGGTCGAAAAGTTTAAATCGAAGAGAGAATAAATTCGAAGACGATAGCTACTCGCCAAATGGACTTTACAGGACTCGACTACAAACACACGCATTGATGACTCGGGCCATATCTATGACAGAGATGCATTGAGCAGTCCCTAAGAACTCTAGCTACAAATCGGCCATATTGATGACTCCGGCCATATCTACCTGTGGGTGTATTCAAAGGCTGTTCACTCCGACGAGCATTGATTGACTCCGTCTGTACTCCTCTTCATGCATGCGCTCGATATGAATGCTGGATACCACTCCGCCGCATTGATATCTCACCTCGAACCGGGCCCAATCCGAGTGAGTGATGGCTACGACCTCGTGACTTTACGGAATGAGTGCATTGATATCCTCACTTCGAGCCGAATGAGGTATGGCTACAAACACCCCCGTAGCGGTTTTCTACCTACTTGAACTAAAGCTATTCTTTGTTCATTTTAAGCTAAGAAATCAGAGAAGTGTGGACTTCTTGATTGAGAGAGTTGTTGTGTTTTGATCGATTGATGATGTCCTCCCAAATGATGAATCCAGCTCTCTTTTATAGGCTCCAAGCTGCAACCACATTCCTTTATTTTTGGAGTTGGATGACTTCAAAAGACTTGATTATTTGAAATGGATGGACCTCCTTATTTGTTGCTATGACAGTTATGCCATCTCATTTGCATATTAAATTTTCACCAATACATGGCTTTATTTTAGGCATGTGCAGACGCCTATTTTTAGCCATTTTGTTACTCTCTATCTAATAACCCCTAGAAGCAAGGGATTTGAATTTAATTTTATTATTGTATTTATTTTATTTTTCTATTTTATATTTATATTTGAATTTATATTTTATTATTGGCATGTCTTTGGCACCTCAGTCCGAAATTGGCCATGGTCGCCCAATTCTTCAGTCCATCGCGATTTCTTAAATTGGTGCGCTCGTGTTGAAGCAGTTCACGGCCAATTATGGAGGAGTATTGGCATTTACGAACCTATTCAGGTCTCGAAATACCCATATTCTCTTGATATGGGGTTTCTACAAGCAGCGTCCCCCCTTTGGGTGCCGGATTGACAACACATTCCATTTTGCCTCTGGTCCCATGACTATTACGCTCCTCGATTTGGAGCAGCTAGTAGGTTTTCACTCGTCTGGTCGTCCGGTTGGCGTTGATGTGAGGTACGACGACCTCGATGTGTTAGAGATTTCCCATCTCTCGCGCGATGGTAAGCCCATGACCAGTTATGGGCACATTATTTCTCAATTCGTGAACAAAGCCACCCCGGTCTCCCGCGAGGAACTTGTGCGATTCTTGGCGTTATGGCTGTGCAGATATGTCTTCTGCAGCCAATCCTACCAACAGACTATGGAATTCTATTATATTGCTGGGACTATGGCTGCGGGGGCCGATTTGGCCCTAGGTCCAGCGGTGCTGGCCTTCATTTATAAGGGATTGCGCAAGTTGGTGAAGGTGAGGCACGACCCGAAGAAGAGGGAAATCCATCATGGGGGTTTGTGGTTGGTGCAGATGTGGCTTTAAGCCTACTTCCCTCATTTGTGTGCCAAGACCACTGGCATGAGAATGGAAAAAGAACTTTTCGCCACCTTTCTTGCGCGCAGCAGTGTGTCGGCAGCCCATCCCGAACGCGCCTTCGTTCGATTTTATCTCCCTCAAGATGGCAGCATTCCTGTTTGGGATGCGCTCTGCAGTGGCGACCCGACGTTTTATCGCCACGGGTCACATTCTTTCCATACTAGAGATCAGAGGCGGTGGGCCTCTTTTCTTGTTGCCAGAGACTTACCATATTGTTTTCGATTCGACAATATGGTTTCTAGCCGTCTTTTGCTGTATGCCCCTCATTATGTGGCCCGTCAGTTCGGCCTTATCCAGTCCCTTCCTGCTCCGATCGTGACGCTTAACTCGTCACGTTTTAAGTTAAATAAATACAAGAACCGTGGCATCGACGTGTTCAGGGATTTAACTGCCAGTTCTCTGTGTCGTTTAGGTGAGTTCGAATTCACCTATTTTGTAAGGGACCATCAAGCAACTCCGGCCTTCCAGGCCTGGTGGAATGACTACCTGCAGCGTTCAAGGATCAAGCCCGCTCATGCGGCTGTGGCCCGTTTTACCTTTTCGAATCTTCCCATGAAGGTGGCCACCGACGTGCCATTTCCAGAGGACGTGCTCGTCAAATCTATAGCGGGCAAAAAAGGTATTGACAAATTCAAACGTTTTTATAATGTTACCTGGAATCCTTTTGATCGTGACAGATGCATTAGGCAAGCCTCCATTACCTTTTTCAAAAAGAAAGAAAAATTGATAGTTAAAGCCAAAGAGCACTTCTACACTGCTAGGAAGCAATTAGAGGACCGTGCTCCACATTGGTCCACTTTTTACAAACCTCTATGCTTGACTGCTCCCCCTTTACCCGATTTCGTTCCATGGGTAATCATTCCCAACCTTCCCCTCGAAAGGCCCATGAGCTTCCATGACTAGGTTACATTCAGCGGCTTATTTGCTGATGACCCCGTGGGAGTTCGTAGGGTTGAGCTATTTGGACTCGCTATTCCTTTTCGGAGTAATGCAGTGACCATAGAAGGGGAAGGTATTACCTTCATCCCTACTTCCCCTGCTTTGGTGTCTTCTTGTATTGTGTCTTGATTTTCTTGTTTTTCTGTCTCCAGGTTCTCGCAAAAAGACGGAAGCTATGGTGTCAGCTGCCACTGCTATCCTTGCTGGGATCCCCATTCCATCTCCAAGCCCTGTCCCTGCGCCTCTTTCTGTTAAGGTGGGTATTCGCCGTTCGGTTCGCCATATTCATTCCAAAAAGGTCGAAGGGGTGATCGAAGTGTTTGATTCTGATGATGATGCCTCTGATCAGATATCTTCTTCTTGATTGTTTTATTTCTGCCTTTTCACCATGTTGTTTTTTCCTTTTTGCAGATTTCCAGTCGAAGCAAACACACCATCTCGACTGACCCTGCCCCTAAACGACAACGCATCAAGCAAATGGCAACGAAGAGACGCCTGGTCGTGCCTGCTTCCTCCTCTGACTCTTCTCCTACCCGTACCCCTTCTGCTTCTGCTGGTCCTCAGGTAGAGAGTGTCGAAGAATCACCCTCTGAGGAAATAGATGTCGATGCGGTCATTGACCGGATTCATACTGATCTCGCTGAAGCTGGGTATTCCTCCATGAATATTCCAGGCCTTAGTCCTTCTGCCAAGAAGGATATGCCGCCCCTTCCTCCCCCTGTCAAGGTGACAGAGGTAATATCTCTTTGACCCTTTCTTGTTCATTTATTGCCATCTTTTTCTGACCTTGATTCTTGCAGGCTGTTGTTCAATCTGTTGCTCAAGCTCCCTCTACGACTTCCTCACTGCCAGACACTCCTGCTGGTAGCTCTCAGGTAAAATCTCTCCTTTGCTGCCTACCTTGCTTCCTTATCTATTCTTTATACTCTTGCTTGAGTTTGTTAGCTAATTACCTTAATTTTGAATTCAGGCAATTTCTCCTCGATCACTGTCGAGTTCAACTCCGTTGAGTAGCGCCAAGGCAGTAGTGGACCTTCTTGACTCCATCTTGGGAGACGCGTCCGTTCCTGAGGTGGCCACCCATCTTTCTGACGCTCGTGTCCAAGAGCTCAAGAGGCTTCTTGCAGGAGTGGATTCTGAGTTTGCGCCGGCCATTCTCGGGACAAGAAAGGATCTTATTGATGAGATCCTACAGGAGGTTGCCCGTCTTACCATGTGTCACGGGCAGACTCTCGAATTTTTCGCGCCCGTGATGCCCCTCAAGTTACACTCAACCCGAGGTTACGGCCAAATTCCATCTCGAGTCTTTATGATGACCCGTAGCATACTTGAGCTCAGAAGCTTACTAGGTGCCCTTTCTGGGTACACGACACTCATCCCTCGGAGTGTCCCTACGCTGGAGGCTCGTGTCTGCACGCCTCTTTCGACTGCGTCTTACTCTTCGGCCCCGACTAGCTAGCTTGCTCACCATGCTTTGCCCAAATACTAGGTCTGCTTGCATCTCTTGATAGAAGCGGAGCAAACTCGCTCCTCTTGGGCATCGAGGGTCGTTCGCACGCCCACGACGCATTCCTCGTACTCGACACTCCCTCGGAACGCTTTGGCTTCATGGCTCGCCTTGGGCGTCCTTGTTCATGTCTCGCCCGAGAAGGGCCACATTCAGTCCAAGGCTTACTCGGCTTGCCATCATCTCAAGTTCGTCCCGCATGTCTTGCGAGACTAGTTTCTTAGCCCACCGATATCTAGCCGACATGTTTGTTGCTCACAATGCGGCGCCGCCCCACGACCGCATTTCTCAAGCCTAGGGACCCTCGTGCACGGCTTGAACCCTTAGCACGTGCCTACGAGTTAGATCACGAGGCCTCGGAGTGCTTGCCTCGATCACTCGATCGACCTAGAGGTGCCCCCCAATAACATCGAAGCCCGCGGGGCATAGCGTCCGTCATATGGCAGCCTCTGGGCGCTTACGAGCGCCCAACGTGGACCCCACGGGTCCCACGCTGCTCGTTCGGTTCCCGACCCGACCGAGGACTCAAGACACTCCTTCGAGTGCCGAGAGCCGGCCCTTGGTGGCAGTCGTTGCCCACCAAGGATGCGCGCTTTGTGCTAGGACAGTATGGGGAGGACTGGCCGCTGCTCACCGAGGTGTGTCCCCCTTATAATACTCTTGGAAAAATAAACGCTTGTGCCAGCATTGCATACTCAAATGGCCGAGGAGTCACAATCTGGCGTAACTCCCTCGTCCCAACTCCAAATCGCACACCGCTTTCGCCTACACGAAGCTCCCGATGCGTACATTAACATCACCAGGTTTCCAGCCCTAAACGATCCTCCATTCTCACGGAGTTACCCTCACTGTATGGCTGAAATTACACAATTGCCACTGCACTGGCAGCCTACACGCTCGGTTACATTCCCGGACTCAAACGGCGTCCAAATACTGCCCAAACTGATGGAGACGTCCCTAACACCCTTAGGAACACGCCACTGAAACAGTTTCGCAAATCTCCAATGATAAAGCTCTCTGCCCAAGAGTCAAAGTGCCTGCATCCACGCAGAGCACTGCTTGTCGATCGCTCCTATACTTCAGTGCCCAAACGGACACGGAACGACACCAAACTTGGTGGAGATATACCACATGGCCTGATGAGTGATCAGTTCAAACAGGAACCCAATTGCCACTAAGGAAGTGCCTCTGCTCGTGCGCCGACAAAGCTTGCCAGGCGGGCCGACTGTCCTTGTCGCCCGCAACTCACACGGAGGGTCATGGTGTAAAGTGTGGTCCATGGCACCTAGTAAAAGACGGTTCTATGATGATTTTGCAAGGAACCTCCCCAGTCTCGGGATGAAGTGTGAGAGCAGTCACGCCTTAATCCAAGCTCCCCCTGTTTCTACCACCGGCCCCTTGGTTGATAGTCTGAGGGCTCTTCGAGTCCAATTGACCCAGAGGGCTGAGCGGCAGTTGGAGCTGTCTGCCACACGAGAACAACTTGCTGCTGCGATGGAACGCTTGCGCAAACTTACCGCAGAGGTGGATCAGCAATTGCTCCATGTTTCTGATGAAGTCGAGGCACTTAAGGCTGACTCTGACGCACAGATCAAAGCCTATCAGCAAACTAAGGAGAGGGATTTGGAGCGGAAACGTCAGGTTGAAACTGCTTTTGCTGAACTTGACGAGGTGACTACCTTCTTGCATTTGTTCGTCGCTCGATTTTGAGCTGACTGCCTTGGTGAAGGGACCCCAAGAGTTAGTGAGGCAGGGGGGCAAGGGGTTGGCCATCTGGCGGAAGCTACTTCGACTTCTAACTAACCAGCAAACGAGACGGCTGGACCGAGTGGCATAGCTTAGGAAAAAGATACCCTGGCCACTTGACTTTCTTAGTCTTTTATGGCCTGTGCGCCATTAAAAAATGGCGGTTTGTTGCTGTAACAAATTTTGCTTTATCCTTGCTTTCAACCATCTTTGGCTTAATTTTGACTGCTATTATTCCGGATTGACTTTATCTAGCTTCATCATATCATTCGACTCGCCTACTTAAGATTCCTTCAAAAAACATTTACATGTGGAAAAGAAATCTTAGAAGCGTATTAACAACATGATTGAATATTGAGATAAACAAATAAGCAAAGAACAACCTAAGTTCGGTTAGCCTTAGAGGCCATTTGACTTAAGCTCTTTTGTCGTTCCAACGACAGTGTTTCCCATAACGTGGGGTAATACTTTTTCAAATATTTTCCATTTATTGGGTCTCTAAGCAAATTTCCGTCCATACTTTCTAGCAAATAGGCTCTTCCCTTAGTTATCAAATAGATCGAAAATGGACCTTCCCAATTGGGACTCCATTTTCCGAATTGAGTGTCCCTTTTTTCCAAGGGGAAAACAACTTTCCACACGAGGTCCCCAATTTGAAACCTCTTAGCTTTGACTTTCCTATCGTAGGCTCTGGCTACCTATTTTTTCTGTGCCTCAATGGAGTCCAGCGCCTGTATCTTGATGTTTTCCATTTCGTCCAATTCGTCCACCATCTTGTAATGATATTCTTCCATGGTGAGATTATTTTGATGAGCTATCCTTGTAGACCTCACGTTGATTTCCATGGGCAGGACTGCGTCGTAACCAAAGGTGAGTCGGAATGGAGTAGTCCCGGTGCCGGTGCGTTTACTCGTTCGATAAGCCCATAGTGCTTCGGAGAGCAACAAATGCCATGTTCTAGGATTTCCTTCCACCATTTTCGAAATGATATTCTTTAAAGTTTTATTGGTGGATTCGGCCTGCCCATTTCCTTGTGCATAGTATGGCGTAGAATGTGTAAGTTGAATGTCATACTCTGTGGTAAAAGTCTGAATTTCGGACCTTGTGAACATGGTCCCCCTAACTGTTACGATAGTTTGGGGAATTCCGAATCTATGCACTAGGTGCTCTTTGATAAACTGCACTACCGTTCCTTGATCTGTTTGCTTGAGGGGAATGGCTTCTGCCCACTTAGTGAAATAGTCTGTCGCGGTGATAATGTGGGTATGCTGCTTCGAAGAGGGAGGAAAAATGGCCCCTATTAGGTCGATGGCCCAACATCGAAATGGCCAAGGTTTGATTATTAAATTCATTTCTTCCGCCGGCACTCTTTGAATTGGACCATGTAACTGGCATTTTTCACACCCTTTAGCCAGCCAATGGCAAACTTGCACCATTTTTGGCCAAAAATAGCCATACCTCTTGATTAACCATGCCATCTTGCGGCCACTTTGATGGGCTCCACATACTCCTTCGTGGACTTCCATCATAATCTTCATTGCCTCATCTTGTCCGACACATTGCAAGAGAACGTCATCCTGATTTCGATGATACAATGAGTTGCCTCCCAGAACCACGTAATTGGCGACTCTCATCCTGATTTGTCAAGTTGTTCCTTGGGAGGGATCTTTCAAATATCTTAATATGGGTTCGCGCCAATCCTCGATTTGCCTCATGGTGCTTTCTATGGCGCACACATTGGTTCTTTCGAAATGAGAGGGGTAGACCTGCCTTGTGATAGTATAACTGGTGGTCCTACAATTTTTGGGAAATTCTGTTCCAGTGGCCATTTGAGCCAACTCATTGGCTTCGAAGTTGGAGTTTCTAGCCACATGCTGAAATGTTACTTCGTCGAATTCCATTAATAGAGCATTGACCGTGGAGATGTACCTGTCTAGTATAGGATTTCAGCATTGGAATGTTCCCTGGATCTGTTTGATAACGAGTTGGGAATCTCCAATTACGCTGATACTGGATGCTCCTAACTCACGTAGTAATTCCAAGGATCAAGGCCTCGTATTCAGCCTGATTGTTGGTGCATGGGAAATCGAACTGGACTGACATGCCAGTCTTGATTCCTGATGGCGAAGTAATAACCACGCCAGCCCCCGATGCTCTGTCAGTTCATGACCCATCAAATTGAAGGATCCACGGCTTCACGAATACTGATAGCATTTCTATTTGCCGTGCTATTTCGTCATCTATTTCGACACTAGGGTGGTCGATAAGAAAATCGGCCAAGGCTTAGCCTTTCACAGCTTTTTGCGGAACAAATCGCAGTTGATACTCCATTAGGTGGATGGCCCAACGGCCTATCCAACCACGCACTACTGATCTCAAAAGCATGTATTTGATTACATCAACGCTACTGATTACTAGAACCTTTACTGGCAACAAGTAGTGTCGTAGTTTGATACATGCGAAGTATAAAGTCAAACACAGCTTTTCGATCGGATGGTATCTTTGTTCTGTATCGCTCAAATGCCTACTAAGGTAGTATACAGCTCGTTTGAGACCATGTTCGTCATCTTGAGCCAAAAAGGCCCCAATGGTCTTGTCTGCTGCCGAAATGTAAAGCTTAAGCGGTTCTCCTTTTCGTGGCGGCATCATTACAGGAGGGGAAGTCAGAGCTTCCTTGATCTTATCGAATGCCTGCCCATGTTCTTCTGACCATTCGAAATGATCATGGTGTTTTAACTTTAACAAGGGTGAGAAAATTTTGGTTTTGCCTGCAAGGTTAGAAATGAACCTTCTCAAATAATTGACTTTTCCAAGGAACTGTTGAAGTTCTTTCTTGGTTCAAGGTGGCTGGGCGGCCAGGATGGCCTTTGCCTTGTTTGCTTCCACTTCGATTCCTTTCTTATGCACTAGGAATCCAAGAAAATGGCCTGCGGCCACGCCAAACACGCATTTTAGCGGGTTTAACTTCAACTGAAATTTTCTCATCCTGTCAAAGGCCTTAACCAGGTGCTCTAAATGCTGAGCAAAGTTGGTAGACTTAATGATGAGATCGTCAATGTAAACTTTGACGAAGTCATTCATGTAGTCATGAAAAATGCAATTCATAGCTTGCTGGTACGTAGCTCCAGTATATTTTAGGCCAAATGGCATAACCCTCCATTGAAAGGTACCAATGCCCCCCGGGCATTGGAATGCCAGTTTCGGGATATCCTCTTCGGCTACGAAGATCTGATTGTATCCTGCATTGCCGTCGACAAGAGTTAAGTACTCATGTCCTGCGACGGCATCTATCATCATGTCGGCCATTGGCATTGTATACTCATCTTTCGGAGATGCCAAATTTAAGTCCCTGAAGTCTATGCAAATTCTCAGTTTGCCATTCTTTTTTATGACTGGCACGACGTTGGCCACCCATTCGGGGTATCTGGCCACTTCGATAAAGTCTGTTTTAAGAAGCCTTTGAATCTCTTCTTTAATCAATACACAGACTTCTTCGGACATGCGCCTAAGAGGTTGTTTGCGTAGCTTAAACCCAGGCAAAATGGGTACGCGATGTTCCACCAAGTCTCTGCTGAGACCGGGCATTTCATCATAATTCCATGCAAAACAGTCTTTGTATTTTTTATGTATGTTTATCATGGCCTCTTTATTTTCAGGGCTTAGCAAAGCACTAATGTATGTGGGCCTATGATCATTTTCATTGCCAAGCTCCACTTCGATGACAGGATCTTGAACCTGAATCCTTACGTCATCGAGTTTTGCCGGAGCGACATTCAATTCCTTTAAGGTGATCCCATCCGTCGAAGTGAGATCCTGATCGTGCTCATAAATTACATCCGCATTACAGCTATAGTAATCGGAAAGGTCCTTGGCCAATAAGGCCAAAGTGTTATTTATTATTGCTGATCCGGTGCAATCCAGAATTATTACAATTTCGTCTAAATCGACGTTATTCATGATTAATATTTTGCAAAGTAGAAAGCGACCTTTCTTCGATGTTGCAAGGCCTGCTAACTTCCTTAGTCATTGCTACTTCTAAACTCACTGGCGCCACAGACGAAGTGGCACAAAGTGGACGGCCATATTTGTCCTGTCCGATAAACCTGTATGGTCCAACATTGTCGGAATAGTACCTAGCTTCTACTACATTCACATTGGCCGTAAATGGCCTTTCTTCTGCCTTCACTATTTCTGGTTCGTTCTCGCCATCTCCCAAAAATACCAAAAACTGGTGTAAGGTTGAAGGGATGCACATGGCGGAATGGATCCAATCCCTTCCTAGCAAGGCATTGTACGAAGTCTTTGCGTCTATAACAAAAAAGGCAGAAGTGATTGTCTTACTTCCAATACTTACTTCGATTGGCAGTATCCCCATGATGTCTGCTTTTCCTCCTGCAAAATTGCTGATCACCACATCTGTCTTAAGAAGATCATCCTTCTCCTTTCCGATGCGTCTCATGGTTTGGAGAGGCATGATATTCACTGCGGCTCCATTGTCAACCAGCATTCTTCCAGTAGGATTGCCATCGAGATGGCCAGCTACGAAGAGAGGTTTTACATGTTTCGCCATACTTGGCGGCGGCTTCTGGAACAGAGCCTTGATCTTTTCGACTGTCTTACTCTTCTGGACTGTCTGTTCAGTATTACTCACAAAGAAAGCTACCGGCTCACTATCATCCCAGACTTCACTGCTTTTGCCTATGTTATCCTGAGAATCACCGTTAGCATTAGTATCGAAAAGGAATGCCCATACCATGTTACACTCTATGTTGATAGTGTCGCCACTGGATGATGGTATATCCGTGGTTTCCATGGGCAACTCCTTGTCGATCTGGTTTAGTTCTTCCATCTTCACGATCCATTCACTTAGATTGTCCTCTCCGACATTGTCTGGTCTGCTTGGGACACCTTTCTTTGATTCATCATTTTCCAATATCGTTAGGTCAGCTATTTTTCTCTTCGATTGACTGTCAGTCGGGGTGATTTTCTGGCTTCTTAGCTCTGCTGCCTTACCCTTGATGGGTTTCGTTGCTTCCCTTTTGAGTATTTCAGCTTCCTTACGCTGCCTCAAGTGTCTGCGGTACTGCGTTCTCGTCATCTCACGAGGACTTCTTCCGTTTGGAAACTTAGGATGTCTTACTGCCGTCCAACGTCCTTCCTGGACTGCTGGCGGTTTAATGAACCTGGAATGAACCGGTTCACAAGCTGTTTCACGTCTTCGAGGTGGGCTAGAGGGTGCCCTCCTTTTATCACTTTGGGAAGGACTTCGATTTCTCTTATCCCGATTTTCTCGCAATGGACCGCCATTGGCACAATGCCCCCCGAGCATATGAGGGGGATATGGCACCATAGGCGACTGTGGAACCATGGAAAAGCTGGCCATGGGATTGGCCCAAGAATAGTAAGTTCCCGCTGGATAGACCCATGGTACTGTTGCCATTTCGGAATGACACCTGGCGCAAAGGCCCAATTGCCATCCTGACTGTGTCATTTCCTGCTCAGTTTGTTGGTTTTCCTTTTCGGCTGTCTCATCCTGAACGTTGACCATGTTTACTCCCTCCGCCTGGAACGGTTCTTTGTCAAATCCCATTTTCTTATTCATCCATTCCGGCAGAAAACGCAACGTGCCGTTGTCTAGGCAGCTTTGTATCATCCACCTGAAAATCAAACAATCATTAGTGTTATGAGTCCATGCACTATGAAATTTACAGTACACTTTGCCTTCCAGCTCTTTGGCCGTTGGCATTCTAAGATCATTAGGCACTTTGATTTTGCCATCAGCCAATAAGTGATCAAAAATAGCTTCGGTTTTCGACACATCAAAACCATAGCGTCTCTTTGTTTTAGAACGAAACTCTGGTTTATTTAGCATGCCAGGAGGCATTTTGATGTGAGGCTGTAGTGCCCTCGGTTTTATCAGAGCCGGGCAGACCGTGTTCTTTTGGCAAACGACTTGGGCTAGGCCCACTTCGTTCTCCCATTGTTCTTTTTCGACACTGACCAAGTCATCTTGGACTTCGGCTAGGCCTACTTGATAATGAGTGGCCTTGCCGTGATGACTCCTTCAATTTTCTTCTCTTAACAGTTTTTTGTACTCAGTGAAATGCCTGATTAGGTCAAAAATTGATGCAAATTGTTGGCCAAACATTTTCTTTTTTAATTCGAGGTGCATGCCTCCTATGGACCAAACTTATGTAGCTTTCTTCGGCCATGATCACTGGGCAAAAGTGTCTGGCCCGGACGAATCTTCCCATGTATTCCTCGGCTAACTCCCCGGGCAATTGTCTCATATTAGTTAACTCCGATATAGATACCTCAGGGGGTAGTCGGTAGAAATGACTATGAAAAAGATTCTCCATTATTGGCTAGTCGGGGACAGACCCTGGTCTAAGTCTGATGTACCACAAAAAAACTTCTCCAATTAATGAATTCGGAAATAAACATAGTTTTAGGTTTCCGTCCATTCCAATCTCACCACATTGTGTGGTGAATTTAGCAATATGTTCAATTGTGGTTTGTGACCCATCCCCGTTAAACAAAGTGAAAACTGGGATCCTAAACCCTGGGGGAAAAGGTATCGCGTCAATATGAGGGGGATATGGGCGAGAATACCTGGGTGGCGAGGCTGATCGTTTATTGTCCAACCAACTCAATGGCGTTATTGTCCAGCCAAAGCTTACTAGTTACCACTGTCATTTTGTACTAGCCACTTAAGTTCATCTACTTGAGTCTTCATTCACTCCTCCACTTTCTAGTATGGGCTCGTTGTATTTTTATGATTCTCTAGCCATTTTCGTTGTCTCTAGCCATTTCCATATGCTACTGTTTGCATAAATTTTCTTCGGCTGCGCCTGAAGTAGCCGCTCAGGGTTCGAACCGGCTGAGTTCGATTGGAAAACAGCCAATTCGAAGTGAGCTCTCTCGTGTTCGGGTGCAGGCGTGCCAGTGTGCAGGAACACATAAGTGGAAGTCTTGTGTTTCGAAGTGAAAAAGTGCAGTTCGAAGTGAAAACAAAGATGTAATATAATTCGAAATGAAAAATGTAACGTGCCTAAGACTTCTATCTAAAAAACGATTGAATCGGAGTAGGCAAACACTACCCCTGAGGTTCTACTTGCCTACAACTCAATGTAGGACTTAACAATTTAGCACTCTCAAAATCGAAAAGGGTCGAAAAGTTTAAATCGAAGAGAGAATAAATTCGAAGACGATAGCTACTCGCCAAATGGACTTTACAGGACTCGACTACAAACACACGCATTGATGACTCGGGCCATATCTATGACAGAGATGCATTGAGCAGTCCCTAAGAACTCTAGCTACAAATCGGCCACATTGATGACTCCGGCCATATCTACCTGTGGGTGTATTCAAAGGCTGTTCACTCTGACGAGCATTGATTGACTCCGTCTGTACTCCTCTTCATGCATGCGCTCGATATGAATGCTGGATACCACTCCGCCGCATTGATATCTCACCTCGAACCGGGCCCAATCCGAGTGAGTGATGGCTACGACCTCGTGACGTTATGGAATGAGTGCATTGATATCCTCACTTCGAGCCGAATGAGGTATGGCTACAAACACCCCGTAGCGGTTTTCTACCTACTTGAACTAAAGCTATTCTTTGTTCATTTTAAGCTAAGAAATCAGAGAAGTGTGGACTTCTTGATTGAGAGAGTTGTTGTGTTTTGATCGATTGATGATGTCCTCCCAAATGATGAATCCAGCTCCCTTTTATAGGCTCCAAGTTGCAACCACATTCCTTTATTTTTGGAGTTGGATGACTTCAAAAGACTTGATTATTTGAAATGGATGGACCTCCTTATTTGTTGCTATGGCAGTTATGCCATCTCATTTGCATTTTAAATTTTCAGCAACACATGGCTTTATTTTAGGCATGTGCAGACACCTATTTTTAGCCATTTTGTTACTCTCCATCTAACAACCCCTAGAAGCAAGGGATTTGAATTTAATTTTATTATTGTATTTATTTTATTTTTTTATTTTATAATTTTGGCCAACTGGGCCATGGGCCGTTATTTCATTTCGGCCTGGGCTTCCAACATGGGCTATTTGGACGCGCCAAAGTGGCATGGGCTTTATTAATTCATTTCGGCGTAGCGAAGGGGACCATAATCAGCCCACTCCGAATTTGTACAAAAATTCATTTTTGGGCCCAAACAGCTACACTCTTTCTTTCCAAATTCGAGACCTTGGAACCTCCTTGGCTGTCAAATACTTTTTAGCACCATATATAGCTCTATACCCCTTCCCATTGATATAAAATTTGAGATGAAGATGGAAGGTATGAAACATATAGTCCCAATTGTCAACTTTTTGATTGCACTTATCACGAAATATTTGCCAGAGGTTGTAGGCAAACTTCAAGATATCTGTGAAGCCTTAAGAAGAAAGAATTTTAATGTTACTAATTCATTGAAAAGATACAAAATTGTTACCGAGAAAGAATTATTAGAACAAAAAGAGTAGGGTCATATATTTAGTAAATCAATAACCAATGAGTTTATTATTTTGTAAGATTCAAGTTGCTTTAGAAAATGGTCCGAGCATTTACAGAAAATATTTGTACTTTCTATCAAATTCTGAAATAACTATATTAGTTTTGGGAGCAACACACGAGAGCCTAAAATCTAATAAAAGACGTTGTTTACACAAATTTTGAGCGCATAAAGATAACTCATAAGAAGTCGTTTACTTTGCTAGAATATGCAGGTTAGATTAATTAAACATGCAAAATCTGATGTTTATTTTGAGATGTATAAGGCCCGTGTTTGAGAGGGCTTGGACATTATATTTGGGTTTATGGGTTGCAAATTAAATTGCCAAAATTGATCAGATTAATTTAACCTATTTTCATCCATTTTACGTGCAAAGACAAGCGTGCCCCCAAGTTTGAAAAACTTACAAATGATGCCACTAAAACCCCTAAAATTCAATTCGGTCCAATTTCATATTTGAGGAACATCTTTCCTCTTTCTCCTCTCTCTTATCCTGCATGACGAAGTTAGTACCATCTCTCTCCTTATCTGACTCCAGTCTCAAGATTTTCTTCCTTTGCTCTATAGTTTAGATTGTCTTTTTATCAATCAATCACAAAAAAAAAAAAAAAAAAAATTGGTCCATGTTTTGATATTTTGCTTCTCTTCGATTTTGCAGGCAAAGTTCCTTGCAAAGGAAAGGAGGAGAAAGATACTAAGAAGAAGGGTGTAAAGAATGCCGGGGAGTGAGAGGCGGACGAGGGAGAGGAAACGGTGGAAAGATTTGTAGAGGGTGAGACTGCAAAGGGATTTCCAAACAAGGCTTTTTCCATTGAGAAGTTACAATGTTCATACCTGTTGGTGTCGTGATCATTGCTATGAAACTTCAGTGTTCTTGTAGATCATTTGATTGTTTTTGGAATATTTGGCTTTGGGAGAACAAACTCTCTAGATCAACACATTCCCATCAACATGTTCTTACACTACCACCATTCAAATTTATAGTAATAGTACAAAGCAACAGGAATGCAACAAATTATCATCAATGAGCCATTAATAAGAATAAGCTTGTAACAATATAGCTTTATTCTGCCGAGAGACCTACATGTCATGACAACTCTCCTTTGGGCAGAGTACGTCACGCACAATAGGGTCCTCCGTGCAAGAACGATATAGGAGTACCCTAATCTTGAAATTACCTCCTTTGCAAAACAAACTTTCTTGATAAATGTACGCCTAACAATATGTTCCGCACTAACCAATCACAGCCCCTTTGCGGGCTCCGTAGCAAGAAATGATATATTCTGTTAAAGAAAGCCCTTCGTGCAAATTGCTTTGAATGGGTAAATCGATCACTTGTCCTTGAGGGTCCGACATTAATCCTCTCATACCTACTAATTGATGTGCCTGAGATGCATTTCCTCTCACTCCTGAAAAAGACATTATATGAACTGGATTAAAGGGACCAGTCATCCTAAAATTAGGATTCATTTGTTGTCGCAAATATTCACTTGTGGCATACCATATTTCAATGCATTGGCGTAATTTTTCTACTGTGTGTACATTCCTATAATGATGGTGTTTTTCCAAAATCAAACTTTGTTGTTCAGCATCTTGAACTAGCCATCTCTTCGAGGGTATTGTTAAAAGATCATCAATTCCTAATGAAATGGATGTAGCAGTAGCTTGTTGAAAACCCAGAGTCTTTACTTGATCTAGGATGTGTGACGTATATGCCATTCCGAAGTGATCTATTAATCTACTAATAAGTCGTTTCATGACAGTTCCATCTATCACTTTATTGTGAAATACCAAATTGGCTCGTTCTGCCATAAGTACCCTAATCTTGAAATTACCTCCTTTGGAAAACAACTTTCTTGATAAATGTACCCCTAACAATATGTTCCACACTAACCAATCAAAAATTATGACACATGTCTTATCCCCTTTGAGCAAATAAGAATGTATGTCACAAATTTTACAAGTATCAATAAATAGATTACTTTGGTGTAACCATGCATCTAAACTCATAAAATTAGCACAGGACTAAGTTTAAAATTAATTGCCGAACTTGCATACACACAATATGTATGCAAAACTTCCACAAAATTAATTACGAAAACTACATATACCTTAGGGAGTTACAAATACAATTTGTTGCTTTCAAGTTGTCACAAGATCTAACTCAATTTAACTAGTAGATAAATAATTTAAACGAAACTTGATGTCTAAATACTATAGGAGCAGGCTAACATAGACCACCAGTTTCATCAAACAAAACTTACCCATTCAATATCTTAGTCTATCAAGTCAGCTCATCTTGTCATTCGACTTAAACAAAATCAATTTACTCTAGTCAAGTTTGTAAATCAATAACCGACAATTACTCCATTAAAAATATGAAACCAAATCCATATTTTATTTTCATCAAAAGATCGTCGAAGCTTTCAAGCTGATAATCTAAATTTGCCTCACACAAACCAAAAATCAATGTCATTAAAATTTTATAAATATAAATTTGCATCAAAATTGGTATTCAAAGGTTTGTAATACAACAAAATTGGAGGTCGAGAGTACTAATCGAACAACAAAAATAATCATAACCATGCCCTATAGTTACCGTCAAATGGTTCAAGCTTAACTTCAATGTATTTAGTGTACATGAAAACTATTGATGGACAAAACTATTATAAATCATGTGGCTCTAATACACGTACTTTTCATATGTATATTTAATATATAATATACATATACATACAAATATGACTTGACTTCTAAATTGTCAATCAAGAATCGGAATTAGCATTTGATATAATTGAAATAGCATATGAACCATTATATCAACACTATGGTATATGCAAGTATCATCAAATTTACATATTAATAGATTTATCCTACAAACTGGAGTATGCAGCCACACAATTTGATAAAAAAAAAAAATATTTATCAAATAGAGATCCTTCACTAATTTAATTCGGCTATTGATTCATGTAATAACCGAATAAAATTGTGAAATATAAGTATTAAAATTATGGTTCTAAATACATAAGTGTATTGCTCTAATACCAATTGTTAAAAAAATTTGTAATAAAATTGGAATAAAATTCCAACATGAATTTGTTGAAAAAGTTAAAAGAAAATTTGAGTAGTAAAAATTAAAAGTATTTGAAAATAAATGTAAGAAGCAATCAAAAGTTGATAGTTAATAGTTCAAAAAAATTTAACTTATTTATAAAAATACCAAAAATCACTTGTAACCTGATAGAAGTTGTTCCCCCAAATTTCTTAACTTTTGCTTTTTACCCATTTAATGTAAACAGAAGTTTCTCAATCAAACACTCAAACTGCTTTTCTGTTACCAAAAGCACCAAAATGTTTATTTATAACTATTCCAAAACCCTCTTACGTAGAGATCATGTCAACTTACATTGATGGGGAGGGGCTAAGAAAAGCATACAGTTAAAAAAAATTAAAAAAAAAATGTGCATCTCTCAAAAAGATCGACAGCACACTTATATTTTCTGGGATTTAATAAAAATAGAAAAAAGAGAGGGAAAAAAACTTGGGATGGTGGGTATATGTGCAAGGCACTCATTTTCAAAAGATTGATTAGATTTGTATTCAATTAGGTTACAACCAGTCTTGGTCGGCTTTTCATGGTCCTTGCCTAATTTTTAAAACTGTGGACCAATAACTTTTTGTTGATTTTGAGCCCCGTTTAGATGAATTTTTTTGGAGAAAAAATACTTATTCTTTTAAAACAAATATTTTAGAGTAAAAAATTATATTTGAATGGGCTTTTTAAAAATAATAGAAGCCATAAAAAAACCAAAATCAGCTTTTTTTAGACGTTACCGTAAAATATCTTCAAATAAAAGTACCTGTTAAAGCATTTTTAATTACTATATCCAAACAAAAAAATTGCTTGGTTTAAAAAAAGTTCTGTTGTAAAAAGTATCGTTCGAAAAATACTTTTTTTTAAGTCCATCCAAACGGACCCTTAATATGTTTGGCATTGGAATTGAGAACGTGACGATTACAAATTTCATAACCAATAATTTAATTTTAAAGTAGAGAGATAAAATTCACAAAGAGATTCGATTCAATCAAATATGTTTCATAGATGAAGACACTTGCGAGTATAAAGAAAACATACAAGTAATGTCAATACTATCAAGGGGCAAACAATATTGAATTAAGTCCACGTATCCCTTGAATGTTCTCTAAAGTGCTTTTCTTTTATTGTTTGTGTTTTCTTTAAACTGCTTTTTAATTGCTTCTTCTTTTTTGATTATGAAATTCAAAGTAATCACTCAAACGTGCTTTGCAGCCAAATCTAACAAGGATATGCGTGGCAAATAATGATTGTGATTGCTTTTTAATAATGCAAATGCCATTGGACACAGCATTTTAGTTGCGCTTAACTTTTAAGAAGTTTTTTTATTAGTTGAAAACGATCGCTATTTTTTGTGTACACATGGCGTGCTCCGTTTAGATGGGTTTAAAAATAGAGTACCTTTAGAGTCATATTTTTAATAATAGAATTTTTTTTAAAAAAATTAAATAATTCTACATTTGGGTGCAATGCTTAAAAATGTTTTAAAAAATATTTTTATTTGAATCTATTTTGAATAATTTCTAAAAAAAATTGCTTTTTAGCTTCTTTTTTTTCTAGCTTTTATTTTTTTTTTCAAAAGCCCATCCAAACATAATTTTTCTTGATCTGAAATGTTTTTTTTAAAAAAATAATGATTCTCCTCTAAAAAAATTTCATCTAAATTGGCTCAATGCATACCACATCATTTTTTTATGCCTATTATTTTCTTAGCTCTCTGACGTGGCTTATTTATTATATTCGGTCACATTATTGGACATGTTATGTTTCTAGCATGATGATGTGGAAACCCAACGATATGAGCCTCTAGGTTTGTTTTTCCTTTCATCATTTTTCTTTTTATCAAAATGATATGAGCCTCTCACTTTTTAGTTTTTTGTTTGATTCAATTGAATTTTTATGTAAATAATAAAATGTTATTCAAGTTTCATCAAAGTACCAAAACAAAAACAAAAAGATAAAAGAGATAATGCAAGTAAAGTTTATATCCTTTTTGTAAAACATAACTATCTCAAGTCCATGCACTAAGATTCCGACCAAATATTTGGTTTTATTTTTTCAAGTTTGTTATTCATATTTTAGAAGTGAAATCAAATACTGGCAAAGTTTTTAGGGATTTCATATCTCCAAAATGTAAACATTTCTTCATCAATATTTTTAAGCAGTTCGGATCTTCTATTGCATAATCGTGTTACATTTTCTATTACACTTATCAATGCAAGCCGTGTGTATTGGTGAGCGGTCGATATGAGAAAAGATAATCCTTATATTTTTTTTCCATATCATCAGTTTTTCTCTTTTCTTATCTTGATCGCTCACCAATATACATAGCGTGTATTGATGAATGTAATAGGAAATGTAACATGATTATGCTATAAAAGATCCGAACTGTAGTTTTAAGTATCTCTAGTTAATAAAAACTACGCACGTGTATGTCTAATATTAGTTATTGCAATATTTTTGTAAATTTCTTTCTATATATATTCCAATAATTATGTAATAAAGCACATATATTTATTCATTTCAATTATTACCTATATATATTTCAATCATTAACATATTAAAATAAAAAAGTAATTCTTTTTATGTCACGGCATTTATCAAATAATTACAAAATATGCTATTTACATTTATGGAAATGTTCTCTACAAAAATGAAAGAAAATTCCTTTCTTTTCTTTTCTTTTTTCCCTGAATTACATCTATTCATTTTCAATGGTAAAACTAGTCACATTTTTATTAAACAGATCAACGATAAATTCTGAAAATATATTTTCGTAATTCTTTTTCTTTTTTTTAATGAAAATAAAACTCGAAATACTTCAAAAATAATATTATAAATCCATATATTGTTCATATTTGTTAAACTAGAGCAATATTCCCTTTGTCCATACGGAAATATCTATTGCGTTATTGTAAAAACGAAGAAGAATTATAAAATATTATATAAGCTTGTTGAAAATGTTGATTGTATCCACCGTCACTAAAATGTTTCTGAACAAAATATCTGAATTACTCAATATGCACAATATTTGAAAATTAAATAAATAAATAAACTAATATCTCAATTAGTCAACCCCGGTGTGGGTGGCCTCCTAGAGCCATACGTTTACCAATTGAGGTCCAAATTGGTGGCCAAGGAAAATTGGAAATTCAAAGAAGAAAAAAATAACACACATTAATTGTCGCAAGAAAAACACGGGTAGCTTTTTTTTGTTTATTGTGTAGTTGTAGCACAAATCCAATATTTTAAAATGCAGTGGAAATTGTAATTAAGCTTTTACATTCCCACAAATTATTATGAGTTATATTTCTTCACGAATAATCCATTTGTTGGTATATGGGTAAAGAAAAAAGAATTAAGAATATAAAATTGTAGAAATTGTTATTGACGTTTCAAAATTGTTATTGATTGACTGATAAAAAAAAATTATTATTGACTATTCATTTTGAAATAAAATTAAAAACACTTTACCACCTTAACTATAGAGATATTTAGCTCAAAAACTAATAAATGTAATACTCTACCCCCAATTACCTATTTCGAAAAGTGGACCCTTAAATCTTTATAAATGTATATCCATACATATAGTTTACAAAGTATTTTTATCAATTTGAAATCTAAATCTAATTCTGCAAATTTTTAATTAAAAATCAAGTTTTATACATTTCAATAAGTAGACTTTAAATTCTTTTATATGTATATGAATAATTATATTTTCATTAATTACTTCAATTTTTCTATGTTTTTTTTTTCTCTAGGACAAATTGGATATCTATACTCGTGATTTTCTTAAAGAATTTACATTAATTTAGATTTATTATAATTTAATAGAATATAAAAAAAATTAAATTAGAGTTAAATAATATTTATCCAATTTTATTCAAAATAGTCAAAGTTTACTTAGAATTTATATTTACGAAATTTATTAAGTTAAAGAACTAGAATAGTTTTTCTTGCTTAATTTATAGGTATTATTACAATAAATTATTAACTTGGTTTTATTTCAATTTACTTAAGCTTTAGATTATTTTTTAAAAATTAAAATTATAAATTATTTTTATAACTAATAAAGGATTCAAAGTTGAATTTAGGATGCCTGACGCAGAAAAAATTCAAATTGTATAAATATAAGAATAGTATGAAGCCAATTTTGACTAATTTTTTAATTGAGTAGGATAAGTGTTGTTTTTGATAATTTAGAGAAGCCAATGGGATATATAGCAAATAATTGAGGGATTAAAATGTATCGAGTCATATTTTAGAACAAATGAACATTTTGGCTGATTCCTCAATAGAAAAATAAGAATAGAGTGCCAATAAAGTTTTTTTGATGCTAATAACAATTTCCATACATTGTAGGTGATTTCGGTGCCAAAATAAGTGGAATACTCATTCCATCCTATTTGTGTAAAAAAAGTTTATTCGCTAGGGAAGATGATTTATATTCATTTCAAGTTATGTTGCGTTCAAAATAGATGTAATTTAACGCGGTTTAGGCCTCGCATCTAGACTGATCAACTCGTCAACCCGGAGCCAACGTCAACCCCTAAATGTTTCATCCTTCTAGAAATAGGGGAAATACAAATGATCTTAAAATAAATTTTTATATTCCAAAAGATTCAACTTTCAGTTCTAAAATTCTATTCCATCACATTTGTATTCCAAAGAACCCAACCGTTAACTTTCACCCTGAATTAATTTTGTATTAGTGGTGGTTTTAATAATTAATATATTCATCTTTTAATTCCAAGATATATAAATTATGAGATATCCTTTTTAATTTTAAGATATATTAATTATGAAATATAATTTTTAAAGTTTTAATATATATATATATATATTAAGTATTTCAGATATGATTTTATTTTTGGAATTACGTAAAAGAAAAAATATAAAAAGATCTCTAAGTTAATTAATAAAAGTAAATCTCTAGATGTAAACGAGCATAGATAAATGAAACTAATTTTGTCATTAAAAATTGAAAATAATGTAAGAAGTTAAGAAGTAATTTTGTCCGTGAGCAATGATCCGTTACTGGGGTAAAAGTCTATTATCGGGCTTTTTGGAATAAAAAATTGATGGGTGAGTTTTTTGAATGAGATTTATTCAGGGACTTTTGTGTTATAAAAGTTAGCTAGTATTACACCCATGCACTAATTTAATGATGAAGTTGTTTGACCAAATAATAATTAAAAATCAATAAATAATATATTTGCTGTTAAAAATCACTTCAAACGTTCATAAAAGTGAAAACACAATGAAATTTAGGAATGAACCAATAATAAGTATAAATAACGTATAATGACTCAAATGTTAAGTCAAATTAACATTTCTTTATGCATGATAATAATAAAGAAATTATAATACAACTTATGAAATTAGAATTGTAGATTCTTTATAATTTTTTTTAATGTGGTTTAAAAGTTAAAAAGGAAAGAAATGTCGAATAGAATTTATAAAGAATAACAAACAAAAAATTATCTTTTATTAGAGCACCATCTCTATACTATAAATGTCATAACGATTTTGATATTTGAAGATATTGTACACATGTACCACCAATAGTTTTAGCCTCTAATTGATTTGTTTTAGTGAATATTTTTAATGAAATCAAATTTGATAGCCATCATTGATGTGTGTTTGTTAAAAATATTAATACTTTGTGGAGATATGAGGCAAATAATATTGCTCATATGAAGACCTTAGATAACCAATATAGCCAGAAGATATGTTATTTCTAGTGAGGGAGGCTTAGTTACAGAATTGAAGCGTCAATTGAAAAAAGTTATTGCATGCCATTAATCTATCTTCTCAAGTATCTGTAATTAAGTGCACATCACCATGGATGCCACAACACAAATACACAACTTTTTTGTTCCCCTTGTAGTCTCACACATAAAGAGACAAAGTAATCACGTTTTGAGTTTTACGATTTTAGCCCAATCATATATATCCAAATTGGCTAATTATCTCACAAAATTAAATAGTAAAAAGTCACGCAGAGATAAACACGACTAATTAATTTATATCTCCTTCATGTAATAATTGAATTATTATTTATATAAAACAAATGGTAAAAAAGTCAGGCAAAAAATTATGGATTGCAACTTATCAAACTCAAAACAAAAAAAAAATGAAAACAAATGGTGAAGAAACCTTTTCTTTCCTATGAAAAACTAATAATAATAATGATGATGATGATGATAATAACTATTTTAATAATAATACAAATTGTATTAATATTATTATTAATATTTTCTTTCTTTCCTCCTTCTCCTTCTTCTTCTTCTTCTTCTACTACTACTACTACTACTACTACTAATAATAATAATAATAATAATAATAATAATAATAATTAATTATTATTTCTAGTACTACTACAATTTTTCTTGATTTTCTTTAATTAAAATAAACCCAAATATTTGCTTCTTGCCATTGATATCACAACCAAAAACCATCGATAAAATATTGAACTACTTATGTTTTTGTCTTTACATAATGCTAAAAAACAATTCAAACCTCAATCCCTTTATCATTAAATCATAATTCATAATAATTAATGTACCCTCTCAAACTTTCTAAATGTGATTAATTCAACCAATGTTGTCTAACAATAATAAATCTTTAGATTGATTTATATATACGATTTTTACTCGTGCATACTTAAAGATAATATTTTTTGTTCTCCAACATGAATATCTTGATTATTATTTTCTATTGTAATTTATTTGTTCAAGTATAATGCATATTTCAATGAAAAAGAATAAGTAATTAACTTTGTCATCAATTGTACCATTCTTTTAAATAAAATCAATTGATTTTAGATTTGAAAAATTACTAATAAAATTCAATAATTAAACAACATAAGATATCATTGCTGAAAAAACTTATGAGTTTGATTTCGATATTTCAAATTGATACAATCATTAATTAACTTCTATAAAGTAGCATCTTGCATAGAAAAAAAAATTCTGTTGTTTTACAAAAATATTAATTATAATGAAAATTCAATCAAGATATTGACATAATAATAATAATATTTTTAACTATATATACGATAAAGAAATAATATTTTATTCAAATTTTTGTTTAGTATCGATCAAGTGAGGAAAATATAATATTAACAATTTTGAAATACACAACTTATTATTACAAATAATTATATTTAAAATTGATTATAGAATAGGGACTAATGAGTAGATATAATGAGAGGAAGATTAAAATTAAAAGATATATAAAAATGGGATAAAATGAATTGTTATCGTAAGTTGTTCATTATTAATATATTTTACACCTATGTAGCTTTATAGAGTATACATTGAAAGAAAATGAAAAAAACAAAAGAAAATAAAAAAAGGAAAATGTAATATAATTGGTACTAATTATGTCCATATTTTTAATATTAAAGAGATTAATATATAAATTCAACACTCACTGGTTAATAAAATCATATACGAACATTTCTCCAAAAAATCCAAATTATGAGCTACATAAGTACTCAAACATATGTAAATGAAAATAGGAAAGAAAAAAAAAAAGAAATAATGCAATGCACCAACATGGCCCCTCAATTCTTTAAAAAGCCGAGAGAGAGAGAGAGAGAGAGAGAGAGAGAGAGTAAAAAATCAATACAAAATAAACAAAGCATTTAATTAAATAATAAAATAAGGACAAAGAAAAAACATAAAAATTTAGAGTTATAGATATTACTTAAAATATATTTGTCAAAACATAATTGTAGAAATCAAATATTGAAAAGAGAATTTGGATGGAAAAAAAAACAAAAATAAAACAACTCGCTATTTGAAAAATGACTACTTTTAGTGAAAATATTTTTGAAAAATAAAGACCATGATGGAAAAAAATAATAATAAATGATGGATTTGATCAACTTAAAAAAGTGTATCAATCAAGATCCAACAAATCGCTTAAGTTAAGTACAAAGTATAAAATGGAAATTTGAATAAAATAAAAATTCAAGCAAATAAATAAAAAACTTGAGTAATAAAGTAATGAAAAAGCGATAAAAAGAAAGTAATGACAATAGAAAAAAGGTAGAACGAGAAAAATATATCTACAAAAGCTTGATTAGATAAATAAAACACTTAAATTGGGAATTGAATGAACCAAATAAATCAAAGGACCTTAAGAAAAAAAAAATCAAAGAAACTTGTATATGAAGAATGAAAATTAAATGAAAAATATGAAACATGTAAAGATGTGGATAAAAATAAAAATTAAATGATGAGAGAGTTATCAATCTAAAGAGAGAAAAATATTTGGCTAATAAATCAAATAGATTTTGTCGATCCATTCGAAAAACACATATATAATCTCAACAAAATAAAGAAAGTATAACAAAAAAAAACTTTGAAAACAAAAGTAAGAACAAAGAAAAGAAAATACAATAACATTGATATTATTTAAAAAAATAAAAGATGATCACAAAAATTAATTACCAATAAATAAATAAAAATAGTATAACAAAATAAATCTAATCATAAAAGATCATTGAGAATGAAAAGTGAAGAACTTACCAATAAATTTTATGATTAAAGAAATGAGACTCAACATTGTGTTTCAAATTTATGGTTGGGATAAAAAAAAAATTATTGTTGTGTCAAAGAGGAAAAGATAAAATTAAAGAAAGGGATAAATATGGAAAAGTGCGTATTAAAGAAGAGTGATTAAGTTAATAAAATTTGAATAATTTAGAGAATCAAGGAAATAATTAATCAGATTGATTTTTGGAAGAAAGTTGAGAAAGGAAATCCGTAGTTAAAATTAAACAGCAATTAAATTTGATTTATCAATTAAAAAAATCATATTCACGTTTAATGAATAAGGAAAGAAAAATCAACTATAAAATAAAATAATAACTTAAATTGACAAATTAAATCAACCACCCAAATTTAAGGAGTAATCAAACAATATTTATTGAAAAGTAATATTTGGTGTACAATTTTAGAAGAATATGCCATTACATATTTATTTGTAAAATATTTTCTATTAAATTGGTCCGATTTACCATCCAATGAAAAAATGTTGACACGTGTCGAATATTTTGGCAAACGCTTGTCGTGAAACTATGCCGACACTTGTCGAAAAATTAGATAAATTATTCCATTAAATATAATAGATTTTAAGGAACTTTAAGTAATTCTCTTCTTCTAAATTTGAAACCATGAGGTTGAGGTTGTGGATTTGAATTAGGGGTGAGCATAAATTCTTAACATTGTTTGAACCGTCCGCACAACACCATTTTTGTCAATTTTTCGAAAAAATCGTAGTTCAACAATTAAGTTCAAAATTGTACCACAAAATGGGTTCAGTTCTAATTGTTTCCTCAAACCCCACTGACCCGAACCGCTCACATATATTAAATATAGAGTAAATTGCGTTCTAGACCCCAACGTTTGAGACCTCTTGCACTTCAGTGCCCAACTGTTGCGAAGGTGCACTAATAGTACCTATTTAAAATGTGCTCAGATGATAGTTTTACCAATTCCAGCAGAATATTCAGGAATATTACGTTAAAAATATTGAATTAATTGCATTTGACCCCACCTAAATTTGAAAATATGCAAATCAACTCCATG
>JAOWBU010000184.1:0-50000 GCA_026212405.1 Petrea volubilis | reverse complement strand
CTAATAAAAATTTCTGGCTCCGTTATTGATGCAACAATAACATTGAGAAAGATCATAGATATTTGTGTACTTTTTGCAAACAAACAAAAATAATAGTTGCCACTACATCCATTGCAAAAAAAAAAAAAAACCTTGCTTCTTTAATCCTCTTTGAGGAGGAAAAAATAGAAAATTCTTTAATAGTTATAACAGCTTCTTCAAGCCCGCATGAGATTAAAGTCAAATTAGAGAATTGAAAATAAAAAGGAAATGATCAAAATCAATAATTTAAACTTAGCAAGAAGAATACGTAACTAATACAATCATCTATATATAATACAAATCTAAACGCCAGAAGTCAAAAAACTAGTAATAATCAGTTTGAAAACTCGGTAGGTCAGCTCTTAGAAAGTGTTTGGTTCACTTTATAAGTTTCTTAAAATAATTTATAAAATATTTGAGGATTTATAAGTTCTTTGAAAATATTATGGTAAGTTTTTCGGTAAGAGAGCTTATGAAATTCCAAAAATAAATATGTTTTCGGGCGTTTATAAGCTCCTCAATGCATAGTAAACTTCTCCCACCTTATTTTTTAAATAATTTATAAACGGACTAATTTTAAATAATAATATAAGGTTAGTTACATCTACTACCCCTCTAAAGATACGAAACTACAGTTGGTCCCCCAAAAATTTTCAATATTACCAACGTATACCCTGATTAATTCTAAAATTACAAATACCCCCCTGGTCAGCCGGTTTTCGGTCAAAAATGGCTGACGTCAGCAAAATTTTCAATGAAAACCCGAATATACCCTTGCTCTAATTTTCATACATTTTTTCCATGCGTGCCCTTTGTAATATACCTAAATTGTAGGGGTGGTATTAGTAATTTTTAAATTCATCAGGATATATTTTGGTAATATTGAAAAATTTGGGGGGACCTATTATAGTTTTCAATCTTCAGAGGGGTAGTAAATATAATTATCCCCAGACATAAATACTTAAATTCAAATATCAAAATATACATACTTAAACATTTAAAATATATATATATATATATATATATATAAATATGCAATGTACAAACAAGGGACAACTTCTTCTTTTCAAAAATAAAGTATACCCTGCACATGCAATTCGGGGTGGTGAGAAAATCGATTGTCGACAAGAGTGTGGCCATCGGGGAGAAAAAACGGGAAGAGAAAAGAGGGGGGGAGAGTCATATGCGATTTTGGGGGAAGAAAGGAGTGGGTTTTTTGATGGGGTTCCAACATCAGCAATAGATGTAGGAATTTGACTCTCTTTGATCGCCTGTCAAACGAAGTTTGATGGTGCTGACTGGGGCGCTATCGGAAAGTTGAGATCGTGATGGTTCAATTGCCGCAAGTTTTGTTGGTCTTTACAAGCATTTATTTTTTAGTTTATTTTTTTATTTTTTCAAAGTTAAAAATTAGGGGTAAGACCGAAAGTTCATGAAAAAATGATCGAAAACCTACTGTTCAAGGGGTTATTGGTAATTTTCAAATTTCTCAGGGTATGTCTTGATAATATTAAAAAATTTTGGGGACCAATTGTAGTTTTCAATCTTTCAAGGGGTAGTAGATGCAATTATCCCAAGTTAAAAACTAGGGATAAAACCGGAAGTTCATGAAAAAATGACCGGCAACCGGCTAACCAGGGGGTATTTGTAAATTTGGAATTTATCAAGGTATGTGTTGGTAATATTGAAAATTTTTGGGGGACCAACTGTAGTTTTATATATTTAGAGGGATAGTAGATGTAATTAACCCAATAATATAACATAAATATCCGTAGTTATTCTTCAACGTCACATTATTAGCATCAAAGTATTTATTTACATGAAATCAACAAGGGAAGATATTTTCTCGTCATTTTTCATTGTAAACAGAGTTTTATAAGCTCTCACTTTTATACCAAACAAAACTACAGTTTACGAAACCTCAAAAGATCTTTCAAAGTCATTATAATCTTATTTATCCAAACACTTTAACAATTTCTTTTTTCAAAAAAAATCTATAAAAAAAATTATAAGCTCTAAAAAATATTTTATAAACTATAGGAGCTTATAAGTTATAATCTTTTAAAAATAAACATATAGACAAACACCTTCTTATTCTTATGTTAGAACTTAGAAGTTAGAACGGCTGGATTTTTGACCTGGCCCAATAGTCACCCTAGGCCCAAGAACTATACTGGGCCGACCTGAATATATAATTGTGAATTAATTATCAGTTAATCATGGCTGTTATATACTTTGTATTTGCATTTGCGTAGTTGCATGCAAAGGGCTTAAAAAAAAAAATTTCCTCAATCACTCCACTTTTGATTTTTTTAGTAAATCGATTGCATTTAAATTATATGAATATCGGTCATCATCAATTATGTCATTATTTATCCATCCAAGTAAATAACTATTACAATTTTTAATAAATCAACAGATAAATACTACAAAGTAGAACAAATTACTATTAAAATAAAATAAAGACCCACACAATTTAATGAAAAATCAAATTCAATTCTTTATGTTTTTAAGATCTCAATTTCTCCAATTAAACTAGGCCTTATCAACCCCCACTTTTGACCTTGTCGTGTTGCTTTTGTGCAAAATTCAAGAAATTGAATCACATGTAGGGACTGAGTCAGGAATTTGAGAAATTTTTATTTGGAAGGGTGAGTTTAAATTTCTATAAAATATTATAGGAATTTTTATTATTTGGGGGCGCGACCGCCCCCTCCTTGCTCCGTTTCTAATCACGTGTTAGGAGTCCATCCAAAGAAAAAGGGGAAAAAAAAAAAAAGGAAATCATGTGTTAGGTTGTTCCATGGGGTGAATTTAAATTCGAAGTTTAATATTTTTTAACATATTCGGTTATAAATATGTCTCATAGAAATAAATATATTGGATACAAGATCAAGCGATATGACGTGTTAAATATTCAAATCGAAATTTCAATAACATTTTTTTTCTGAATCAATAACCATATAAATATAATATTGATAAAGAAATATTATTAAATAGAATGTAATTTTTTTGTACCATAATTAATACAGCACTAATTTTTATTTTTAAAGCATTTTATTGAATAACATAAGTACATAACGTATATTTTTTGCCCACTATATTGCAAAACATTCTTCTACTTTTTCTAAATTTCGTTTTGCGTGAGTGTTAAATCTTTTATTGGTCATTTTATTTTAGATTTTGTAGTTATTCGATTGTTACTCTGTTCGAATGTCTTACCAAGTTTTCAATTTTTATTACATTCACACTTACTCAAAATACACATGCCTCTCATAAGAATAAAATCGGATTCAAATATAAAATTAGCAAATCAAAGTTGAGTTCAAAATCTTTTAATTTGATCAAAAGCCATAATTCACAATAACATTCTTTAGTCTCAATAAGAAGGGGAAGGGTTAAGGATTTACCCGATGTAAGATATCATATCATTCGAGGGACCCTAGATGCTGTCGGAGTAAAGGATCGTCAACAAGGGCGTTCTAGTGCGTTGTAGATTTTTATCCAAGAATTGTATCATTTGATGATGCCATGTAAATCGCTAGAAACATGTGAAGTGTATGGCTAACCCAAAATGAAAGTTTTGTAAACGGACTGGAGCAGGGCTTTTATTTTCAATTTTTTTTATCAAATACTTTGAATCTTGAATTGTCATGATTTTCATTGATATTCATTAGATAAGAGTCTTCAAAACGGGTTTATTTTTATAGCATTTTGATTCATCTACGTGCCGCAAAAAGCCATTGAGTCTTTAACCCATTGATGGGACTCTGTGTGTGTAAATGTATTCATGTGTGTGAGTCACTTACCAGTTCGAGAATGTCCCGCAAAATTATGTATGTATATATGTCTGTAGAACTAGATAGGTTTCAGGTCAAAAACAATTCTTTGTATAACAATCAAGAAAAATGCAGATTTTACATTAAAAAAAATGAAAATGAAAAAATAAAAAGAAAAAGCCAAGTCCAAGATTCATTGCGTGTAATGTGTGGCATCATCAAAATTCAAAAGAGCCTATTGTCATTGGTTTGGACTCCATGTGTGACTGGGGCTTTTGCTCTCACTTTTCTCAGGTACCATACTGCACCTCCAAGAAATACGCCAGCAAATGAAGCAGCAGTTACAGTCCCTAATCAAATTTAGAGAGAGAGAGAGAGAGAGAGAGAGATTTATGCATCCATTATTAAGCAATAAAAGTGTTTATCAATCACTTAGCAAATTTACAATAGACTCACCTGCTACCACTGCTGGACTGCTGTGCTGAGAGCTGTGGTCTGCATTCGCCAGAAAGAAAAAACAAAACGAAAAATTAACATAATTTGACTTGATTGTGATGTATATTTAGACAATACATATAAAGTTTCACGTAATTACGAATGAAAGTTTTTAGATTTAAAAAATTATATTTGATATCTCTTTCATTCACCACGCTAAGTTTGAAAAATATATACATCCGCCATTTATGGTGTCTACTATAGAAAAATTTTAATTTGTACTAATTTCGATAGAATTTAATCACATGACGAATGAACTACACTTATCGAATCACACAATAGATACAATATTAACACATTGTATACAATTGGTTACGTGTAGGTAGATTTCGTTCCAAATAAAATTCTCTCTACGATTTAAGTGAATACTCAAGGGTTCTTTCCTAAACTTAAGATAAAAACCCATTTAATTTCAAAAAATTACGTTTAAATGCTATTAATGAACGTTCAACAAGCACCCAACAATTAACATGACCAATTAAATTTGTTGGAAATTCTTGCCTAAACTTGACAAGGCGAACCTTCATATGATGAGTGTATCTGACATTTGAAATATTGTTGGCATATATTGTCACAAGAGTAACCAATTACATAACAATTACGCTAATCACATAACAAATACAATCATACACTACCACATTCAATAACGAACTAATACATTATAAATTTAGTCTTTGTAAAAGGTTACATCTATAATAATTCTATTAGTAAATGCCTTATCATCGATTATTTCTTTAGTATATGTATATGTTATTTATATTGAATTCTATCCAGACTAATCCATTATAAATACTTTAAATTTACAAAAGAATATCTTCATCGCAAATTTTCCATTAACAAAATGGGTACTTTCCTTATAGCAATACTTGCTGTGTAATCGCCAGATCAAGCAAGAGTTTTCTCATACCTTTGCAATTAGTAGTGGCATTTCCCTTGTCACACAAGCACAAGAAATCCTGCGTCTGCGTGTCGAACCCGCACGTCCCGCCCCCCTTGGCTCCGTCCTGGCACCAGAGGCACCGTGTCGTGACCGGAATCTCGAAATCCACCCTGATCCCATACTCCGGCACCTGATTATACGCCGGCGTCACCCCGAGATTCCTCCAATAAACACTCACATAGCTCACACAGTGCCTCAGCATCAGCCTCAGAGACTCGCTCCCCTTTGGGTAATACGAGCAGCAAGAGCTCCGCCGCAGCGCCGCCGGGCACTCCGGCAGGTGGCGGCAGAGGTAGCTCGCCGTGTCGCACGTCGAGTCGCACTGCTCGGGGAACCTCTCGCAGAACATGGGCTTGGGCTCCAACACGACGTCGTCGGGGCTGCAGTTGAAGAACAAGTAGTCGTTCTGTTGGGAGAGCTTGAAATGCTTGCTTGTGTCGAGGCTGAAGGGCTTCGTGGGCCGGAAAGCGTCGCCGTCGGGGCAGGACCACATGTACGGGTCGGATACCAGGATGTGGGGATCCGAATAGGATATGTTCCGGATCGGGTAGTTGCCCGACGGGGTCCGGAGCTCTAGGTGGCCGGAGTCGGAGCAGACAAGGATGTGCCGGTAATACGGGCTGCCGCAGCCATCGTCGATGCCGAAGGGGTAGCTGATGGGGATGCCCCCGCAGGATATTCTGCATTTGGTGGCTTGTGTGGTGTTTGGAGAGAACAAAAATAGTGTGATGATGGAGGAGAAACAGAGGAACAAGTTTGAAGTATTAGTGTTGTTATTATGAGATGATGCCATGTTTTGGTGATGGTTTGAGAGGATTAAGGGTGTGTGTGTGTGTTTGTTGTTTTTGGTTTGTGGGGCTTTATGGATTTTGGTTTGGATGGGGAGCTTTAAGTGTCAAGTGTTTGATTAATTTAAGTCAAGAATCTTGAGTTTGTGAGGCTTTGTTTTTGCTTGCTTTTGTGGCTTTTGCTTTTCTCTGTTTCTTGGTTTCTTTACTCTTTTTTGTTAGCATTGTTTGTGGGCTTTATTCTGTCTATTGCTTTTTAGTTAATCTGTTGTTTTTATGGGATTTGTTAGCTGTTTTCTTGATTTCAAGAGTGATTTTTATGTTGTTGTTGGCTTGGGTATGAAATTGGAACTTGTGGGAGATTTGCATGCATTAATATGCAGTACAAGCACAGAGAAAGCATGCAGAGTGGCTGCATATAGGGATGACAATGAGTTACGTTTGGTATGGGTTTGGCCAAATCTGAGACCCGTCACAAATCCGGTCGGACCCGTTGAACCCGCTGGGTTCCTAAACCTACCCTGTGAACTCACCCCAATAATTCAAATTTTTATTGTTTAACAAATTTCTTTGAAACAATAATTTTAAATTGTACAAAAAATTAATTACCTTTTTTTTCATTTTAGGATAGAATTATAAAAATTATATAATATTATATTATTTTGATAAAAAGTTCTATTTAGTTGAAAAAGACAATTCCAATACATTAAACAAACATAATGATTTACGAAGAAAAATAAGAAAATGAACAAATGGACCAAACAAAACCAAATTTACAAAGAAATATATAGAGATAGATGGGAAGAAATAATATTTAAATTATATTATTGGGTAATTTATAGTTTGGATCCTAAGATTATTAAGAAAAAAAGGCATAATACACTCTCAAATATAAAAAAATAGCACTATCAAATATATTTATATATTATAAATATATTAAATATATAAATATTTAATTTTATCCTAATGCACTCTCAAACATAAAAAATATCCCATTTTTTTATTTTATTTTATTTATTTATATATTGTTTATTTATACATTATAAATATATTGTATACGGGTCGGGTCGGGCTGGTTTAAGTTGACCCGACCCGAACCCAGACAGGTCCAAATTTTTGGACCCACAACCTGCCCCTAGACCCGTTTCCCGATTCTAAACCCGCTCCTGGAGGGTCGGGTTCGGGCCAAACCCGAATCCATTGCCATCCTTAGCTGCATAAGTATTCTAAATTTCAATTCCTTCTTTTACTGCACTCATTAATGGACGACACTTTATCTACAAACGATTAAAATAAGGTTTGCGGGGAGTTTATGATATGAAAATAAATTCCAAAAAATTTCCTTTTCTCATCTCAACAACCCGTCAATATATGTAACGTATATTGATAAGTGTAATAAAAGATTTTATGCGAGTATACAATAAAAATGGGAATTGCCCAAAGTTAGGGAACCAAATGGTACAACCAAAAGGCTACTAGGGGTTGCATATAAATTTGAAAACAACCCACTTATATATGGGTTAATTTTGAAGCCAAGGGACCTGTGTGCACCCTTTTGCTTTAACATGGCTCCTCTATTGTGATTTAGTGGGTGTTTTGCTAAACTTATACATTCCTTAAGAAATCTTATAAGTTGTATGATATCTTATAAATTTTTTGGAAGCATTTGATAATTTTTTTAGTAAATGATCTTATAAGCTCTCAAAATAAGTTATTTGGAACGTACAAACTTTTAAAGAAAAGAAAATTTACCGAATGTATTTTCAAAAAGGTTATAAGTTATATAAGGCTAAATAATAAAATGACATAAGTATTTTTATTTTTTATTTTTCAATAGACATTTCTACCATTTCAAGAAATATTTTTTTTACATAATATCAATTTTACATATTAGTTGACATTATTATTACACTAAAAAGGAGTGTATGAGCTCTCAACTGTACCAATCATAACAACTTGCAAGTTTTCACAATATCTTATAACATGTTTAATCTTATATTTTATCAAAATATTTTCACAATTTATTTTTAAAATAGGATTTGGGATTTTATAAGTCCCAAACATCTTATTTAAAAAAAAAAACCCTTAATTGTACTATAAAGTCGATGAATTTTTCATAGATTTACTTAAGTCAAGAATCTTGAGTTTGTGAGGCTTTTGGTTTATTTTTTATTTATAACTAATTTTATAAATTTATGAAAAATAATTAAAAATATTTAGATAGGATAGATATTATCCAAATTTTATTATATTATTAAATTATATCATTTTTTATTATATATACACATCAAATATGTCAATATTACTAGCGCTAATAATGTCTTATCGAAGTAGTGAGAGGGAGGCTTCAAAATTCTTCTTTAAAGAATAAATATTTGATTGAAGTTACACGTGGCTATTTATACATTTCCAATAGTAATTTCTTTGAGTACTTAAATTGTGTATATCATTAATAATATCAAATTAATCCTAAACATTTTTAATATTGTGGACCGTGTTTGTGGCTTCCAAAGGAACAGATTAAAAACATAGTAGAATAAAATCCTCATTTTTGAAAGTCATCGGTCCACCATACAATATATAATCAACACAAATTTAAAAGCACTTTAAAAGCACCGAATCAATATGTTGAATGGTATAATATGTTTGTTTTTTTACTATTGCTGATGATTGATGATAGTTCATTAGTTTGATCTTGATTTGAAAGAGTATTGATGTATATATTTTTTTTTGTAAATCGGAATGTCATACACGTACACACATGCAAAGGGAAGGGAGAGATGATAAAAAGATTGATGATTTTTTTTTTTTTTCGATTACAATCAACTCGGGACACCCTAGATATGTCAATCGGAAGGACCCCCATACACGCACGCACACACTCACTCAAGGGGAAAGGGGGAGAGAACAAGAGGATTCGAACTCAGAACCTCATTGGTACTGATGTGAACCCCCACTACTGGGCTACAACCCCAGTGGCAAAAAAAAAAAGATTGATTATAATTCATTAGTTTGATCTCGATTTGAACAAGTATTGATATAATATATTTTTTTTTATAAATCAGAACGTCATATATGCACATACATCCAAAGCGAAAAGAAAAGAAATAAAAAAATTCAAACTCAAAAATTTAATAATATCGACTCGAACCCCTACTACTGTGATACAGCTCTAATGATAAGGATAGGAAATGCATCAATTTGGGCAGGAGTCTAATTCAATTTGAATAAGCAAGGCCCAAAATATATTATTAAGAAAAATTAAAGGGTAAGAAAATGGACAAATAAGCATGTGGTGGGCCCGTATGAAAAGAAGTACATGGTACATGGCCCCAAAAGACCACTTCAAATAGGAGACCTGGGGTTATCAGCCACCTAAGTTGTCCCCCACTTGTTTGTGGCCTTTCTTAAAAAGAACCTTCCATCCCATTAAAATACATTCTAATTTCTAAATAATTATATTCCTATAATAATAATAATAATCTAGTAACATGTAAATATTAGTTTGATTGGCAACCTGAGTTAGCAACAAAATTTTATGCCATGTTCAAGTTTGACAAAGTTTGTATAGACTACTTGAATGGTTTAATTTTAATATGGTATTATGTTTTATTAATTATTTAAATATGTATAGTTGTTTGAATTTATTAAATGAAAAAGATAAGGGAGAAATTAGAGAATTCAAGCCACCTTGAATCCAATGGAACTTTTTATCTCATATGTGTCACTTAAATATTTTTAAACCAATACACTTTTGCCGCTAGTCTAGTGAACTCCTCTTGAGTAGGTGATAATTTTATTTTGATACAATCATTAGTTTAAGAAAGGTTAGATGATAAAAAACTCCACTCAATGACCATTCAACTAATCAACTTTGATTAGGTATTGAATAACAAAAGTCTAACTTTGCCTAATTTATTAAGTATTGAATTAGAATACGGGTTAATTAATTACATTTAATACCAATTTAAAGATATAAAACTACATTTGGTCCTCCCAAAAATTTTCAATATTACGAATTCATACGCTTAGGAATTTCAAAATTACAAATACCCTCCTGGTCAGCCGATTCCCGGTCATATTTCGCTGACGTTACCAAAATTTTTTATGAAATTTTAAAAATATCCTTGTCATTCTCGGTCCAAAAAATTTTTAAATTGAAAAATATAGGAATAAAATCGAAAGTTCAAAAAAAATGATCAGGAATCGGCTGATCAGGGAGGTATTTGTAATTTTGAAATTTCTTAGGGTATAGATTGATAATATTAAAAAAATTTTGAGGACCAACTATAATTTCGTAACTTTAAAGGGATAGTAGATGTAATTAACCGTAGAAATAATGCCACACCCAAATTTTTGAGTGTAGAGGATATTTTAGAATTTGATCTTTCGAGTGTTATTCTCTATCTAGGACTGAGGTAGCGATCTGAGTGGGATATACAGTATCATGGACATTTAAATTGGTCAAATACCGATTCTGTCATCATTATTGCGGGGTTACCCAATTGTTCTTCTTGAATGAAGTGACAGACGACTCCTGGTATTACTTGTTCTGAATACGTATATGCGGACCGTTCATTTGCAGATTTTTTGGTAAAATAGAGGCTCCAAATTGACCTTATCACCAAGAATTACTATTTAAAGGCAAAGAAGAGCCAAAAATTCAAGTGAAAAATGAATCACAACTTACAAACACACAACGAACCAAAAAAAAAAAAATTTGAAATCCCCACTATGCCCTTTTTCTAAGAATGGCTAATCTTGATGCAATTCTTGGATCAGTTGGTATATTACTTTGAAGCATGCGTTAAAAATTTAAAATTATAATACATATTAATTTATTTGAAAAGAAAAACATATTTATAGGAAAAAAAAACGATATCAATTTTCATTGTTTTATACATATACAGTGCTCGAAAAAATCCGTGCAGACAAGAATTTTCTCTTTGTCACCCCTTAAATGTTAAAGAATAGATTCATTTTATACTATGAAAGGTGGAATATAGTTGACCAATAAAGATGGCAAATTTTGGTAGGGGGTAGAGAAGGCAAATAGAATTTAGACATATAATGATATGATATATTCCCACTATATATATCGCTTCCAAAAAGAGCATGTCAATTCCAAGGATCAATATCTCTTGCTCCATGTTTTGCATATTTCAGCAACAGACATTGCAGTGGGATCACTATATATTTGTGCCTTTTCAAATTAAGGCATTGCTTTTTCCCCATTTTAATCCCAACAAGATGGAAAATCGTAAGGGTTGCAATTCCGGTTTGGATTTTCTATCAGCATTCTTTGTTACATCTTTTATTACATTTCACGGATAGATGTCAAGGGTACGAAATATTTAGTTAAACAATACCAACGGCGCATATTTGTAAAACGAAATAGAGGACATAATAAGAATATAATAGGAAATCGAAATGGTGCCTTTCACTCACATGCGAAAAAGTTTATTCTATCTTTTGTCCTAATTTCTTAACAACCTGCAGTCTATAACTAACATTCAAGAAGCGTTTTAGAGATCAAAGAACAACAAATTATAGAAAAGCACTAAAACAATTAAAGGCGAACATCAAACTACTACAACCAAATACTTTTTCTCCCCTAAGTACAACTACTCACCCTCCCTCTCCACCCACAACAAAATCACTCCAAGAAAGTCTCCATAACATCGTTGTACATCCCCGTTTCGCCCCTATACTCTGCAGGGTTGTGTGCATGATGTTCAAGCGAAGTTGAGGAAGACGAAGTGGCCATTCTTGCAGGCAAAGTGAAGCTCCTCTTGAACTTGCCCTCCATCTTTGGATTATGGCTGTCCAAGCTCAAGAACTCATTAGGGTTTGCCCCATCCGGGCCGGGCTTGTTTGCCAGTCCGTCCGGGTTGAAAAGGAGCTTGGCCTCGTCGGTCCGGCCAGTGAGCGCGTTGAAAAAGGACAATCCGTTGGGCCACTTGATGTCGCCCTCGTGATCTCCTCCTCCCATCATATCTTCCATTCTTGATTCAGTCGAATGAGGGAGGAGAAACATGTGAGGTTCGTCTTTGGACGGTGGCATTCCAAGCTGCACTCTGGCTGAGCTTTGAAAGTTATGAGAGGGGAGCATTGAGGCTGCTGCAGATGGAATTGGCCTTGGCCCCCAATTGAACATGGGCGGACCAGGCGGGCAAATGGACATTGCGGGCTGCTTTAGAGGGACAGTGGACGAAGACGTGGCATTGCGGGTCGAAGAGAATAGCTGGGATAGATAGAATCCAGATTGATAGCCTAAGGATTCAAATGTGTGTCTCATTCTCAGCACAAAGTGGAGGTCCTCTGGTATCTGAATGTAATCAAGAACATTCTCTCAATCAGAAGTTAATTACAATGACCTCCCCTGTAACTATAGGTAATTACACAAACTTCCCCTCCTAGTTTCAAAATTACAAATACCCATTTTGATCATCGAAATTTAATCAAAACTGAAGAGAGATTTACCGAAAGACTTGGATGACATCATCCATACACGCGAGAACACTTTTAAGAAGTTTACTAAAATTTGAATTACAACGTCAATTAACTACGTACAATAATAAACAAAAAGCGCAACTATAAGATGAAAATAAATTGCAAGAAAGGTATATATAGATTAAAAGTCAAAAGGGGGTATTTGTGTAGTTGCACGACTCATGAGATGCTAATACCCAAGTGGTGTTTTCAACCATTGAATTGAGTATAATGATATCATAATTACACTTTTTTAACACTTTCTGACATCATCATATTCAAATTAGATAGCATGAAATTTTCCGTAGTTGGACATAGTTACAGGGGAGAGCGTATAATTAATTCCTTTATTTAAGATCCAAAAGTGCAAATTTGACAAAACAAATCATCAAGATAACTCACAATTTTGCAAGAACCAAGCTGCAGAAGGCCATGTCCAGCTTGAATAACAGCTATAGTCTGGTATTTAAAAATAAATAAATAAAAGAAGGGTCATCAACATATAAAGATTTTAATAATCCAAAAAACAAAAAAAAAGGACTTGTACTGATTCTGACCTGAATGCCTGAATCAAACTGTTCAGTCCATTCTGGAGGCAGCTGCAGTTAATAAATCAAAATGGACTTAAAAATCATTCATAAACAGTATCAATTTTCTTGGGTATCTAAGAATAATAATTGGGACATTGAATGTCCACTTTCCTTCACCATCAACACACCACCAAGAAAATTAGTACACGCACACACACACACACACACACACACACACACACACATATCTTTCTTTTACTTGAAAAGGCAATTATAAGGTCCACAATCAATTCTACTTTTTTTTTTTGGCTGCTTAATCAAAAATCAATCAACTATCAGAAAACATACGGCATCAAATGAACTCTGCCAGTAGTTGGATATGTTTGGCTCACAGTCTGTTGGCTCTTTGAAAACCCATTTATGGCATTTATCAGAAGCAACTTTCCCCATCAACCTGCAACCAAAGTTTTCATTTTTTTTTCACCCCAATCAAAATGGACCCAAAATAGTATCACACACACAAATACAATAAAAAAAATTACAAAATATTAAAAAATATTTCTTTTCTCCCCTAGAGTGAGAGCCAGAGCAAAAGAGGCTGGAATGGGGCAATTGCCCACCCCCAAATTTATATTGAGCTAAAATTCACATGTACCACTTTTGAAAATTTTGAATATCGCCCCCAACCCCTCCCTCCCCTCTAAATTATAAAAATACCTTTAATATTTAATAAAAATTTAACTTCAATTTCCCAAACAAATGAAAATTTCTGGCTTCCGTCCCTGCCCAGAGTTGAAAAATTAAGAAGAAAAGGAAAAAATATCTACAAAGCACCTACCCAGTACCCACCCTTCTCCATAATTATATAATTGAATGGACATTTTGCTAAAGGCTTTCCTGACAGGATCCTCTCCATCCATCTCATCCAAACACTCTGCAACTCTTCCTCTGCAGAACCCATCTTCCCACATCAACATTCTGCAAATGAACAAGAATAATAACAAAAAATTAAACTTCAAAAAAGACAACAAATATAATATATATATATATATATATATCAACTCAGATAACCACAACCTGTCACTAGCTATCCTTAACAATGTCACAACAAAAAATGAAAAAATAAATAAATAAATGTTAATCAAGAAAAATCATACTCACAAGCTACCATTGTCATCTCCAACCTTGCAACCATTGCCACCCCTAACCCTCCTGCAGATAGGGAAAAAAAATGCCAGAAAACCCTTTTAGATTCAGCATCAAGAAATCAAGAAAATGAGACCCCATATGAAAAAAAATCAAAACTTCTTAGAACCCATGTGAGATTTCACATCAGAAAATCAAGAAAATGGGCAAAGTGGAAAAGAGAGAAACAAGAGAGAGAGAGAGAGAAGCATACGGGCGAGGTCTAATAGTCCAGAAGACAGAGTAAGTCCACTCTGAGTTGAGACAGACGCTTCTAAGGGCCTCATGAAGGGCCATCATCCCAACTGCATCTTTGCTCCTGTCTGTAGCTCCTGAGCCCACCATCCTTCTCTTGCTTTTTTTTGCTTTTTCCTTAAATTTTTTTCACAGTATTGCTAGTCTTACAAGGCTTAATCCCACAAGAAAGTTTTTAGAGCTATATAGTAAAGATAAATATGTTTTCCCTTTTTTTTGTTTTTAAGAAAACACAAACAAACTGCAGAATTCTGGTCAAATATCAACCACAAAGGAAGAGAGGGAGTGAGGTGACTCTTGCTCGCTTCATCTCTCTCTTTTACTTGGTGGGTGGGGGGCGGGCTTAATTTACCGAAAATGGTTACTTGGGGGAAGGACAAAGGGTACCAATGCTGTGCAGAGAGGGTATTTAGACACGCAGCAGGAGTGAAAGTGCGTGCGTTTGTGACTGTGTGAAACTTTGAAGTGGTGTTTTGAGGTTTGTGTGTGTGTGTTTGTTTTGTTTTTATTATATTAGGGGTGAAATGGTGTGGGGAGAGTGGGGACAGCCTATTTTATCCTCCTTAGGAAAGCACCAACAGACAGCGGGAGAAAGGTTAGGAGGAAAAAAGGAAAGACGATGGATTGCCGTGGCCCCTCGGTGAAATTACATGTTTGCCCTTCCTCGAAAGAAAATTTTGGGTTCCTCTTAATCCGATCAAATCTTTTGTATCACTTTTTATGTTCTATTTTGCAATCTATTACATAGATGCAGGACATGTGTATAAAAGTGAAATACATGGTGATTATTATATTAGAGACAATTACATCCATTTTTTTAAATTAAAATGAAATTACAGGTCCTTTTATTGCTTAAAAAATTACCAACACTCCCCTGATATTTTTCATCGTTTAACAGAAAATTTCAGTCTAACAATAACTTTTAAAATTATCACTAACTTTTCGGCATCACAGTAATTAACGCAACCACTAAAAGATGCGATTCATCAAGCCTGATAAAACCCCCCAATCAATTTTGTGATTTCAATAATTTTTACGAAGTAATTTCACTTTATACCATAATGCTTACTATCGAGCATCACTATATAATTCGACATAAGGATCACTTCCTTTTTAAAAATTGACTTTATATATAGCTTTTATATTTTCAACTTGTCAAAATCATGTGAATTTCGTCTCAAAAAATCATAGAAAACGCAAGAAATACAACTCGCAATTACGTCTTGTCCTGAAAAATGGTGAATTTTGTAAAATTTATTCATACATTAAGGGATTAATTGTAATATTTGAGACAAAAGAGAGTTGTTCCTAATTTTATCTACATTTATGGGAGATGGATGTAATTATCCTTATATACCATGCATATGTTCTAGTGGAACAAAAAAACGATGTGAATTTATGTACACTGATATAAAGATCACACAAATGAATGATTGTGTTTAGTTTATCAATGATCGTGGAGCGGTTAAATATCTAAGGATGAATGTCAAAGGAGAAGGTGTTGTACAGCGAATTTGGCAATATGTAAATTTTAGTTTTAGTAATGTTTTTATGTCTTATATTGATAAAATGTATATATATTGTGTGCGCGTAATTATGTTCTTAAACATACATTTTACTTGATATTATTATATTTGACATACATTCATCCAAAGAGATAGGAGATGAAATGTAACCTGAAATAGAAGATCTGAAGTGTTTTAAAATAATGTTTCTGCCAATGAGGTTTAGCTCAATTGGTGAAGCTGAGGCCTTAAGATTCTGAAAGTCTTGGGTTCGATTTTTACCGATGAATGCGTGAACTGCATTTCTACTTTCATAGTAATTTATTATCGTACTTTAATAGTAGTTTATTGTAATAGTTTGTCTATAATTTATGAATGATTTAGTTTGAATTATGATATAATAGTTTGATTTATACTCAAAAAATTATTGATGTAACCCGATGATATGTATTAAAAAAAAAAGAATAATGTTTCTAATTTCAAAAATAAAAGTAAAAAAGAAAGAGCTACGAAATAGCCTTACACGACTTTAGTCTTCTTTTTCTCAAATAATCTTACAATTGTAAAGTTCTTTCACTATTTACTTTGATTCTCTTATTATGGAATGAAACTTTAATATACTTCTTTTTCCTTATTTAAAAACTTTACCACATTTTTATTACCAGCTCTAAATATCTTCCTAAAGTGTCCTTTTTTTTTTTTTTTTTTTTTTTGCTCTTCTTGGTTCAAGAGATCACATGCTTGGATCACTTAAGTAAAGCCATGTTTGAGCTCTGTATATATAAAAAATAATCGATTATACGATTCTCAAAATGTTCGTCTTGAATTTAGTCGGATCTCAATACAATGTTGGATACCCATGGTGCATGGAACCGAATAAAGAAAAAATGGAAGGACAATTTAGAATGTTAATGTATATATGTGTGGTGGCATAAGCACAAAGTGGTTAAAGTATGAAAATGACAAAGTAATGGAGTGTGTGATGCGCATGATGAATGCATGTTGATAATTACTGCGCGCATTGCGGAGATGGATTGATTTTTTCACTGCTTTTTAGATCCCTGAATCACATTTACCATTACTAACATATGGGGAAAAAAAAAACTAGGATAATCTTTAGAAACTTTTAGTTTATAGTATTTTTTTTTATTTTTTTTTGGTTAAGTTGCAAGGGAAAATAAGTCCCAAATTATGAAAATAAATAATATACATGTCTGGAGATGCATGAATGTAAAAATATTTATAAAGTGATGATAAATTACTTTTACTTTTTAATAAAATGGTTTTGCTATGAGTTTCTAAAATTTTAACAAACTTTTATAGTTCGTAGTAGCACTTTATAAGTCATATAATCTTATTTTATTCAATACTATAAGATCTTAATTATAAAATAAGATGAAACGCCTTATAAGATGTGAATTTTTTTTTTAAAAAAAATCTAAATAAATTTATACAAATGCCTTCTTAGCGCCCATTTGAATAGGCTGAAAAAAATTGTTTCGTCCAACCATGTGTTTATAATGCAGCACTTTTTACTATTATTAATTTAAACAATTCAAGTGCTTTAAAAAAAATTACTTTTCTTTGAAAGCTAATTTGAATAATTTCCTAAAAAAAATCATTTTTGACGTTTTTTTTATTTACGTTTTTCTACAAAAAAACCAAACAAATACTATTTTTTTCACCGAAATGCTTTTTTTTTCAAAAAAGATAACGTTATCGCACTCTTTTAGAGTTGGATTTGGTCAAATCTGATTCGAGCGTGATACATCCTGAATGCCTCCAAAATAACTTTTTTTTTTTCCCAATAAAATCGCAAATATTCTTCACGAGTAATCTAATGTGGAAATTAGTAGGTTCCCTACTCCCAATCTCTCACCTTTTTACATAATGATGATACATGTCACAAAGTAAACTATCACTTTGATCAATAATCACACTTTCGGAAAGTTAATTTCCCAAATAGATACCATCTTTCACTGTTTATCTTCGTCTTTCTCAAAATTTGGGCTATAAGGGTCATAGTTCAATTAGTCCCTAATTAATGCTTAATTGTCATAATTAGGTTGTAATTTGTGAACCAAATTTGTACTTTGTGGTAAAGATACCACAAGTCTGATTTACATCTTTTTACTTTAGTAAGAAATTGCTATTATGAGGGAAAATAATATTGTTGAAATTATTACGGATCATATGTATTAAGTGACCAGTAACTTTAAATTTGTCGCAATAAAGAGTTTAGCTAAACCTATTGATCACAAGAGTTGTATCAAATGTGTCACGGTTACCGTCAGTGACATGCATATATTAACAAATAAAAAATAATATGATTGTCGATTTTAATAATTCCATTTGCCACTATATTATTACTAGCCATTAAAAATTTAGACAAAACATTTTGTTAATAATTTTCAATTTTCATAACGTATGCATAAATCCCGACATTATTAATTAAATTCATTAAATTTAGGATTAATTACACTTTATACACTTGAAATAATCTTCATATGGCATTCACCTCCCTAAACTATAATTGTAAAACTTGAACAAATTAGGTACTCGTTATGCTAGAACACATAACAAAATAGCCCTTAATATATATATATATATATATATATATATAATTTAGGAGTTTGAATTGTTCTATTTTGTACAGAAATAAACCCGATGTATGTATAATTCAGAGTGTGATTAATTCCTAAATTTATCATTACAACAAAATCAAAATTTAATCGTTCATATTGAAAGATTGTTGTACACTTCTCCCTCTCGTTACTCTTTACTAATTGAAAAAAATAAATTTGAGAATTCACTTATTCTCTCTCCCTCTCTCTCTCTCTCTCAGTAGTCTCTCTCTCTCCTCTCTCTCTCTCTCTCACACACACACAAGAATAAATAAATAGCTTAACCTTTTCTAAGGACAAAGAGGATGGAAGGCCAATAGAGGTATTTTCTTTTTTTTTTTGATAAAAGGCCGATAGAGGTATTTAAATAATTAAATAGTGCCACGGAAGAATCTTTACCAGTCAAAAAGCAAGTAGGAGACATCCCTGACCTCGATATATATATATATATATATATATTAATTCACTATAATATTTGCAAAAATTTCATCAAAATGTCAGTTGCAGAGATTTAGGGGTAATGATATATATTAATTTAAATTATATTTGTACGGTCTTGGTTTTACACTTTTGGCACTCCTCTTTTTATTATTTGGCCAAACCTCCCTTCAAGGCTAAGGCAGCTCTAATTTTATGTCATTTATTTTTAAGGAAAAAATTGGGTCTAATAATATTATGCCCATACTAACAAGAATAATTGCCTAATTGGCATTTATTCAAATATCATACATAAATATATCCAATATTGTTTTTTTCCAAAAGAATTGTACATATAATTACCACAGCGATACTTTTTTTTTTGTTTTTCATATTCGACGCTTGTTTTTAGCATACTTTGTCTGTGTTTTTCATAGAAATTTGATTTTGTTTGAAGAAAATTGTGAAATAATAAAAATTTGTTTTCTTTACTTTGTGTTACAATTTAGAAAGTTAAGAAAAAAAATGTGTGATAATTCAGAAAAAATATAAAAGTTAAATATTGTAGAAGATAAATAAATAAGACTATTGAGATATAAGGGAAGAATTATAACTTATAATGAAATTTTCATTCAAACCAGATTTGACCACATTAAACTAATCACGTAATAAATATATAATAGATAAAAAAAAATAAGACTAGTGATATATAAGGGAAGAATTATAACTTATAATGAATTTTTATTCAAATACGACTTGACCACATTAAATTAATCACGTAATGAATATTCATACTTATCATGTAGTTGATCTTTCTTTTTTAATCTGAATATTAATTACATTACAAGTGTAATTATTTATTATGTATTTAAGTCTCATTCATGCTAATTTTTCTTCAGTTTACTTTGTTTTAGAGGTAGCATCGTCTAAAAAGGTACAACTTAAATTGAAATAATACTTACTATTAATACAATGAATACCACTATGTCCAAATGATGCCTATGTAACTTTATTTATTTTTATATATTCTTTGGTAAACAACTTTAGTTGCATTTAATTTTTGTAGTGAAAATGCTAAAAGTAAATTTTCAATTTCCTTTTTAAACCTTTAAAAAAAAAAAGCACTCATGCACACCCTAAATAGAGGTGTTTGTTCGTGAACTTTTGGCCTAATGAATATATATTCTGATTTATGCATTTAGAGGCCTGAGTAGCTTATAGTTAGGATTCGAATTCTATATGTATAGTGTGTGTGGTGTGTGTAATATATTATTATATATATATATATATATAACACTCTAAGTAGGTGTGCCCTAGGGGGGGAAAAAAGGGGGTGCTCTGATCAAAGTAGCACTAGACATTGCAGAAATAAATAAATAAAGCTAGTTGTATAATTAATATTATTATGATTATTATAATTAAAAAGATAAGAATAAAGAGAATATGAGATTAAGGAGTCACGTGAGCACGTGAGTTGGCAGGGGGAGTCGGTGCATCGTTTGTCATAAAGAAAAGAGAAGCGCACGAATTGCGGGGCACTGTATCCTTTCCCCTTCGCCATCTCCACTTTTCAGTCCCCCACGCTCCACCCTCCCACGCGCTACCCACGCGCATTCAACGTTTTTTGGTCAACTCACAATTAAAAGGATAGCATGAAAATTAATAATAACAAAAAAAAAAAAAAATCGTTTTTCAAGCATAAATTCAATGTTTTGGACCAAGTTAGAGTGTGTTTGCACTTTAAAAAAATAACTAAATAAATAATTTTGGACAAATCACTTTTTTTTCAATGTGAAGGTAGTGTCTATTTGGAAAATATTTGATTTTTTTTACGTGAAAAAAGTCAAAAGTTGGAAACAGCTCTCCATCCATTTTTACGGTTCTGAGTTTTCGGTGAATATATTGAAGTTCATTTTTAATTTTATTTTCTTATTAAATAAATGATATGCTCACCTTTTTGAGGATAAATGAGTAATTATATATATATACATATAATCATCTTATTTTCTTAATTTTTATTCAAACACTCAATTAGTACTTCTTCGTGGTTTTATTATTATTATTATTATTTTCCTTCCAAACCTTGTCTAAAGTTACTAAATAATCTCTCCAACTTTAACTTTTTCAAAAGCACTAATATTTGTAACACATCTTTAGTTGAATATGAGATAGATATATATATATATATATATATTGACATTTAATGTGCACGATAATAGTATGTGTATGTACGAGATGATTTTCAAAGTTTGCAATTGAAAAACCATTTTAATGACATGAGAATAGACAATATACGAAATTCTGAACGTATAATTAGAATACCAATGTGAAAAAATTAGTAGAAAATGTATAATCTATTCACATATGGATTGATTTGTAGTATTCTTGCATGCATTCAATTATTCAAATAATAAAATATATTATTATACACACATACATCATTAAATTATTTAATTAATAAATAAAAAAAAAGTAACCCATTCAAAAAGCAAATTTATGATACACTCAATGACACTTATTTAAATAATAATTATAAGATTAAATATTATTCATTAAGTAATTTTTAATTATTTGTATATATATATATATACTATATGGATATAATATATCTCTAAGCAGACATTTATTCTAAACATTGGGGTTTAAAAATCATGAGGTCCTGGGCCCAATATCTTCAAAAAAAAATTGAACCAAAGGTCTACTTTTATGATAATGGTTATATTAATAATAATTATAACAATTTATATATATATATATATATATAACATCAACTCAGGACATTAGTCAATTAAAACGTCGTATACGCAAACACATACTCACCTAAAGGAGAAGGAGAAAGAATAAGAGGGTTCGAATGCCCACCACTAAACTACAATTGTTAAAAATAAATGTGTGATTTAATATGATATAATAGTTGAGGATTAACTATAAGAAAAATCAAAATATCGATATAAACGGATCCTTTTTATCTTAATCAAATTTGACTACATCCAATATATCTTATAGCCAATATTGTTTAAAAAAATGGCCCAAATCTAATTCAACCAAGGGCATCTAATCGCGCTTTGAATTGTTCATAACCCTTTTGGCCTAATGGACAAATACTTCATCTTTAGAGGCATGGAGAGTGTAATGTTAGAGTTCGAATCTTAATTGTGTTTGTGCAGGGTGTTTTTCTTTTAAAGTTAATATGTATATACATTGCCACAATTTGAACCCTTGAAGTTACTTCTCATGCCTCTAAAGACAGTATACATGTCCATTACACCAAAATCGGCCATGAACATATATATATATGGGATGGTGTGTGCGTATTATTAAAAAAAAATTAACTCTAAAAAATATAATAAAAACTAGGATGTTCCAAATAGGGCCGTTCATTTGATTGGTCCGGTACATGCCGTACTGAAATTCGATTACAACTGCAACATAAATTTTTCAACATTTGATATTAAAATGTACATCATATCGGCTTCAACATAAAAGAAAAAATTAAAATATTCATCAAATCAACTACAACATAAAAGAAAATATTAAAATGTTTATCAAATAAACTCTAATATAAAAAGAAGACATTAAAATTTCCAATCTCTGTTCCTAGCCTAAAATTGAGTATTGGCTATTAAGTCACTAATTAAAAAAATATTAATAATAGAAAACATTATTTTTTTGGAAGAAAGCGTGCGTTGGGTCGCTTGCTATTCCATAAAAGAACCTTGACTTGCATATTTTTCCTAGTTATCAGAAATATGTATAATATATAAATAATAAATTTAATATATATATAAATATAAATTCCATATTCACTTTGATACGATATATCGAACCTTAATACCAAATACGGAACTTAAAAAAAAATATACCAAATATCAAATTAAAATTTCAATTTTGATGCGATTCGATTGATTTACTGAACTAGACGCACCCCTAATTCTAGATTATACATACCCTGAAGTGTTGTTATAGTCTAATAAATACTAAATTAGGTAAGTGCATTGAGTAAATAAATGAATAGCGTATCTTCAATCAAATTTCAATTTTTTATTCACTTAATTTAAATTACAACATCACTGCAATATATATATTATTCGTTTAATAATTTGATGCGACATATCAGATGCAATATAGAATTAAATCATATTATCACATATATTTTGACGCTACTGTGCCTTAATTAGAAGTTTTATACTCAAACTCTGGTAATACAACTATCTTTGATAGGGAGAATATCATATTCAAATGGTTCAACACAATTTGAAATCGAATTCAATAGACACTTAACAATGTTAGATATCGAATTGTTAATAACAAACGAGCCGATGCCATTTTGGGAATATAACTATAGTTGGTATGAAAATTTTACATCTGAATGATTTGATGCGGTTCGAATTCAAATTTAATCTGATGCGGTTCGAATTCAAATTTAATCGATACTTAATAGTATCGAATAATCAATGACTATCCGGCCTATGCCATTTTGTGCGATTTGCGCGTGGGGGAGTACGTCAATCCAAGCTGGTTAGTCTTGTTCATCAGCTCCTCTTCCGCATTGACCGGCCCAGCCACACGACCGTATCTTTATGGCCCCCACCATCCCCACGTAATTCCAATCTCCAATCTTATTCTCACCGAACTAATACTCCCTTATCTTCCATTAATTATTATTATTAATAATTTTGCATCGACTTTATTATTTGCAAAAATACACCGTCTTCAATCAAGATCAGTTTTTTTAGCTAGATTCTTATTCCTTTTTGTGTTGAATAATAATTCTTTGATTTTTTTTTCCTTTGTTTTCAACATCAACTTGACGAGGATGATGTCACAATAATGGGGTTTATAATTTGTCCGTTTCTTGATTTTAATGTTAAATAATCTGTATAGATGAATATTTTGTTCCTTCGTATCTTAATGAATGTAATAGTGGGCAAATTTGGAGTTTATCTCGAATCTCAAGTGTTGGTGTCCAAAAAAAATTTTAATTCCTGAGAGAGATTGAGAATTCAAATGTAGCAGATGTTTGAATAAGTTCATAAATTTTTTAAAATATCAAATAAGTTCACGAAAAAGATATTATGCTCTTATAATGTTACTTAAATAGCCTCCGTTTAATTTTTAGATCTTAACAATTTAGTTTGACCGTGTTGATGATTATATAATTTTCATTATTAAATTTTGATAGATTATTTTAGTGTGGGGTCAAGTTGCTGACATGAGGTGAGCGGGATCAATCTGTTTGATTCTCATTTGGTGTAATGGAGAGAATGTGTCTAAATTGCAAGTATTGATCATATGTTAAAGTTCTCTAACTAAAATCCTCTAATACTTAATTCAAAATGTAAATAAAAAAAAATTGTTGCTAGTACGTGATTCGAGGTACCAAATGTATATATTTGAACAATAATGACAAGAAGCATATATAGAAGGAAAAATCCAAATGTTATAACCAAAGTGGGAGATTAAAATGATAATAATGCCTCATAGTGAAAGGTAAAAATGCGATCATACAAGACTAGTAGGGATCGCTTAGAGGCATACACAATGGTGGCATGGGCATTAATTGCCCAAGAACTTGAGCAATGGAGAACAATCACTAAGATAGAGATCGTTAAGAGGGGATGATGGCCCTCTGTGATTGAGATCAACCTTGAAGGTCTTCAATATTGACTGGCGAGTGAAGGTGATTGATTCTTATAATCTCATTGAAGATCTTCTCGGCAAAAGTTTCAGGAATCATTTGACCTTACCATTAGCAAGGTCAAAAAGGTCAAGATATCACGTCGAGCTTACAATTAGATGTGTTATATCCTTTGTTGGTTGCACTTGGATTATCAAAAGAAAAAAACTATGATTGAGATCTCGAACAAGTGGAAAGTGCATAATTATGTCACATCAATATCTTTTACGCTGATTGATTTTGTTTATTCAAACAATTTAATAGCTTCTTCGATAAAATAATCATCAACTTCTTCCACAAACTTTTTTACTATCAATATCTCCCTTTTAACTTTGCTATGTTAATTGTTAAGAAATCCAATTTAAAATTGTTGAATGATCATTTTACCTCTAAATGTTTCAATTATATTTATAGAGGAATGTATTTGTAATTTTGGATTTTACGCAATTTACTAATGTTTATATTTTGTATTGAGTTGAGGCCCGCCGAGGTGGGGTGTGGGGGTGTTTATGTTCATTGAAAACATAAGTGATATTTTTATATAAACTTAGTTGTAAAGGATATAAATATTATACGACTCTAGTTATTTTAGTGCATGAAATCGAAATCAAAAATTGACTAAACATAGAATACGAAAATTACAACTAACCCTTTTAAAATCAATCCTGACGTAAACAGGATAACTAAAATAACCTTAATGACTAGTTTTGGACTCCGAATGTTTATTTCCCCAATATTTATAACATCAAATCGGCATCTTATCACGTCTATTCCCTAATAACTACACAAATATTACTTTTAGGCCCCCACTAAGTTTGAAAATATTGTAAAAAGTAGTTAGATGGTTATATCACGAGAAAAATAAAAATTCTACATATAATTGTTGATGATATCATCAATTTTCGTTTAAAATCCTAACGGTATTGTCAATGAATTTAAGTATTTAACAACACAAAATTCAAAGATTAGTATTGATAATTATAAAACTTCTATTAAAAATTATATAATTACACTATTGGAAAAGGGGTCTAAATATAGTAAGCCCTATTATTTATAAATTCCAAAGATACCTTATAATAGAATTTAATTAGATCTTTTTAATAAGGTGGACCAAGTACCCTCGCAATTCAAACCACATAAGTTGTCTACTAGCTGTATAGTTCCACAGAATTATGGGATTTCAACTAGTATAAATGCTCGAACTTTGTTATACGATTATTTTTAGCTATTAAAGTATTGTATTTTATTATTTTTAAATTAAAATCTAAGATTTGAATCTCTGGATTGCTTAGTTAAAAATATGCAAGTAATATATATATATATATATATATATATATATATATTAGGGATTGTCAAACGCGTATGACTCCTTGTAATTATCGAGGTAAATTCATATTAAATGCAACTATGTATGCATGAGTTTAATGCTATCATCATTTAATAATTGATTAGTTCATTTGGATATCTAGAACGCACTATAAGCTAAAAATAACTAAAAAAAGACATACACTAGTGTTATTTTATTTCAGGTTTACAGGAACAAAGTCAAAAATTTAAACATTTTAGAAGATAAAATTAATTGTAAATGAAAATTAAATTTAAATTTTGATAAAAACTACATATATAAACATTTTTTTATATAAATTTGAGGGATGGCTATTTCGTAATCTCCACTTCCCACACCACCCCAAATTCAATACAATTTAATTATCAAATTTTTATTATAATGTAATTAATAGTATATTAATGAGCATTAAAAGCCATTATATTCATCATGACAACCAGCAAAATTGATACATAGTGATGATACCAGTTCGAATCTTCTATTGCATAATCGTGTTACATCCCCTATTATATTTATCAATACACGACACGTGTATCGGTCGAGATAAGGAAAGAGAATATTTATATTTTTTTTCATATCATCAATTTCTCTCTTTCCTTATCTTGACCGCTCACCAATACATGTATCGTGTATTAATGAATGTAATAGGAGATGTAACACGATTATGCAATAGAAGATCCGAACTGGTGATGATCCATATTTCTCTGAGTTCATGGACAATGTGCATGTTAGATATATAGCTTTGTGAAAGTGAAATTGAGAAACTATATTTCAGCTTATATTATTATTTTCAAAATAATAGTGAATGCTGTGCCAATCTCATACTTATCAAAAAATATCATATATGCTGTGCTGGTTCAATTTTATATTCAACCGAAAAATATCAAATGCCATTATAAATATTATATTAAAATTCCAAATATTCGCAAGAAAAATTATTACGTAAGCTGGAAACAAATAAACTTAAAATGAATGAATTTGAATTCAAATGCCTCTTGACTTTAAAATCACAGTGATTTATCACTTGGACAAGGCCTATTAACTGAAGAAAGGTTTTGGGCCGAAATTCAGTAGAAATCCAATTAATAATTTAAGAAGAAAAGTCTCTTTATAATAAAGCCCACTAATCACTTTTTGGCCCACAGGCAATTTAGTTTATTTGGGCTTTCAAAGAGATCTAGCCTTTTTTCGAAACCATTTCCCAGGTCCAGAGGCACTTCTTTATACACACACACACAATCAACTCAAAACATCCTATAGATGTCAACCCAAACGCCACACACACATTCATCCAATGAGGAGGGGAGAAGATAAGAGGGTTTGCACCCAAAATCTTAATAGTATCAAGTTCAAACTCTTACAACTGAACTACAACCCAAGTAACCAAATCCAGTGATAGTTATTTGACCCATACATATGATTGTTTTTAACCCGACAGGGGGGTAGCAACTTATATATAACTTTATATAATTTTTCTTGACTTTTTTTTGATCCCCCCCCCCCTCGGTGGATTTCTATCTATTTTTATTAGTGTTACCATTGAATTCAATGGTCTAGAATGATAAAATCTTAGTTTATTGATCTTATGAATATCAAATTCAGACATTTTCCTTTAATTGTGTAGTTTTTATTGAAACTCGACCAGCCAACAAGGAGTCCCCTTTACTTATTCCACTTCAATTGATGAAATACATTAGGGACTAAAAAATTCAAATTTGTTTTCTTATATTTTCTTCGTAATAGGAGTTTGCAAACATTTTTACTTTTAGATAAGTTAAAGTTGTAAAAATGTTACAAAAGAAGTTAAGTAGCAAAAATGAATAGTTTTGGAGAAGAAAAAATTAAAAATAGTGGTTGAATTTTAAATAAATAACAAGAAGCCGAAAATAAGAGGTGTTTCCAATTTTTAATTTATTTTTAACTTCTTTTCGATAGAAGAAGGAAAAACAAAATACTCAATTGTTGCTATTTTTTAGCATAAACGGGAAATAGACTTTTATTTTTTGTTTGCAAACACCCCTTAAGTTTCAAACCAAAGTTGTTTTTTATTTTCTCCATTCTGTAATGAGATTTAAATTTGTAGAGGGATCTTTTAGTTCGCGTAGAAATGAGCATATTTGCATCTTTGTCAAAAGTATACATATTTTTAGAAATAATTTATTTTAGTAATAATTTAGACAAGCATATTCTAAAAATATCATGAATACTACTTTAGTAAAATACATGCATTACGTAAAATCATGTACAATGATGTTAGTATTTCAATTTATTACACCAATATTATAATTTTGTGATATACAAGGTTATATTTGAATTTCCAAAACTAATAAGCTTGTATATATAGAACACACACACACATTTTTTTTTTCTTTTAACCAATGATTTCTCAAAAAGTTGTATGATTAAAATCTTATAGTGGTTTTAGTTTTTTCTGAAATTCATGGATCAGGGATAAGATCAATTTATTTTTCTATAGAATATAATATGTATTTCTAATTTTTTTTTTGGGGGGAGGCTGGTTAGGCAAATTTTAAATTTGTCAGAAAAATACATGTAAAATTTGACTCAGCATAAATTCGAGGGTGGTCGATTGTGAACTCCTGCTTCCCCGTATATGATTTTGAAATTGCTTTAGAAAATTACACTATAAGATAAATATTTTAAATCTTCGTCTACATACTGTGATTAGATTTTTGATCATCAAAATATTATTTTCTTGCTTTCGTTTTTTGTGTGTTCAATTGACAAAACTTAAAGGAGAAATTCTTCTATGCATTCGGTATGAACCATAAACATGCACCAAACGGTTCGAACCGTGCTGCATCATAAATACACTTTTAAAAAAAATATTAAATATTAACTTAAAAAGTAATTTGAACCATTTTATCCATTTATGGTGTCCAAATACCAGATATACAAGAATTTTCCCAACTTCATGTAACCAAATAAAATGCTCAACAATCTTGTAAATTATTAACATTGCAAGTCAATGGGTACTCGTCAAGTAGTATTCCCAATATGAGCTTCCAATGCGAGGTTTGCTCCTAGGAAAGTTCTCCAGTCATTAGCTTTCTTGTGCACCCTACCTATAATCGCCTGTAGGGGGCTTGGGGCAAAGCAATCTAGAACAACTTTTTCGCATCTCCTTCCTTGGAGTTAGCATCACAAGGGAACTAAGGGATCTTTTCTTCTCCCCCCAACAAGCAAGGGATTGAGCGTTACCAAAAGTCGTTGCGCGTTAGCGCATCCGTTTTCTTGCTAGGTAGCTAGTCTTTACAACACTAGGCCCAAGCAATACCCAAAGACTCCCACACCGGGATAATTCCATAACCCACTCCTGTGGTTTGGAGAAAAGGCTAAAAAGCCTCCAATGGTTTAAAAATAGGCTAAAAACCCCCCGTATTGTTGAAAACACTGCATAATTTACCAAAATATCGAAGATTGAATTCCATGCGCCTTGTATGCGGGTGTGTGTGTAATATGACCTTTTTTCGAGATTTAAAAAGTGGTGAAATTGACTAACATGCCTCTAAATATAAACATAATGACCTCTATATCCCTTTCTTCTTCATCCTCCACCACCCGCCAGTGCCACCACCGGAAATCGCTACTTTGTGTGGCTTGTCAAGTAAAATCAAACTCCTCAATCAATTTCATCAAATATCTAACCATTTGCATTTAATTAGAGAAAATTTATAAGAAAAACCCTAAAACCTGCCTCTAATACCACTAATCTTGTTCCTCTAATTCCTCCACAACTACTGATCCTAACTCAAAATTGATCTCACCAATGTATTAGCCAAACCAGATCACTCAAAATCCATCTAATTTTACACCAAATATTTGTTTGTTTTTATGTGTTCGCGCGCGTGTGTGTGTGCGCGCGTGCTCTGTGTGTGCATGTTTTAGTGTGTGTAGTGTGTGTGTGTGTGTGTTGACTGTGTGTGTGTGATTGCAATGCTGTACGTGTTTGTGTGTGTGTATAAGTGTGTGTGTGTGTGTTTTTTATAATATATATTATTTATAAATTGGTTTTGTTTATATAAATATATAATCTGTCTTTATATATATACAATACAAATTTTTAAATATATTTTATAATTTTTTATTATAATATATATATATATATATATATATTTATTTCATATATTATGTATATTTTTTATTCAAAGATCAATCTTAGCCATTCATTTTTTATAATAAAGATCCAATAGTTTCTAATGGGAGGGGTATAACGGGCATTTTATATAAAAATTAACGCCGTCAAGTCTAAGTTAATGGCACAGGAAGTGAGCAAAATTTGAAAAATACAGGGGGCTTTTAGGTGATTTTTAAACCATGAGGACTTTTTAGCATTTTCGTCAAACTATAGGGGGTTATGGAATTATCTTAATTATTAACAATAATCCCTGTTTGACCCGGGTCTCATATCAACCCGACCCATTTAAAGATGCTCCGACCCAACCCCCTCAATATTTTCTCCTTTATGCTTATTGCTTAATCATGACAAAATATTTTCCAATCTGTATTATATCAATAACAGCAAATTTTCTTCTCTTTGTCGATCCTTTTTTCACTCTGCAAAAAACCAGAGCGAAAGAGCCAAAAAATGGAAACGAAATTGAATTAATCGATTGCATGCATGTAATTATGTGTGCAAATCGCATACAAGGATCCATGGTTATCACTTTCATTGATCAATTTCTGATTTTTCCTGTTTAAATCTTGTGGGCATTCAACAAATCGGCATTGGAAAGGTCAGTTTCTTGTTGTTGTTGTTGTTGTTGTTGTTTTCTTGTTTGTTTTTTTGAATATATATAATTCTTTTCTTTCAAGGAAAAAGATTTATGCCTCGCATTGAAGTCACTGCTGGAGTATTTGTTTGGCAATCTCTCAGTTATTTTTGGACGGGGCTTCAATAATTTTAATTATGTGAAAAAATTGAAGGGAATTTGTTGGGCAGTCATTTCAGCATCCCCACTTCACCTAACTTCGATTTAATCATCATTTATAACAGTCCATTGCATTCCCCATGTTAGTTTGGATTTTGAATTTTTTGCATAATTGTTTTGGATCTCACGTGTTTATTCTGTCTAAATGATTTTAGTTGTTGTGATGCTTTTATGCGATTTTGGGTGGGGTTTGAAATTAAAGAAAAGAGTCAAATTCAGTCTACCCATGTTGTGATTCTTGCAGGGTACCTCAGTTTCAGGTGCCTATGGTTATTTGGTTGGAGCATTTGCTTTTTTCACTGTGAGTGTGAAGAAGAAAGAGAGTTTTGTTATATAAAAAGAAAATATATGCATGATGGAGGATGCTGCAGCTCTAATAGAGGCCTCAGGGTCCAGATTTAGCAATTTGGAGCTCATCGGAAGAGGTTCTTTTGGAGATGTCTATAAAGGGTAATATTTAGATTTGATTTTACATGCATTTTATTTGCTTTCGAAGTTTCATTGAAATGTAGCGACGTATTTAGCTTGTACTGTTTGCGATATAATTGAGCTATGAGAACTTCTGGCCTTGTTTAAGTACATAAGGCCGTGGAATGTGTAAAAGTTATAAAGGATATTTACATTTAATAGATTTTGACTTTTAGAAGAGCCGGACGAAGGGAAACTTTATGGCGCTCGCATAATTTGGTTGACTGCTTCTGTGTGAGCAAATTAAAGTCAGGATCAAATAATCCGTGCATCATTACATGAACATGCGGACATTTGACTAACTTTTTGGTAGTCCGTGGTTTCTTGCCAATTTGGCATTAGTTGCCAAGTAAAGATGACAAAGTTTGAAAGATATAATTTTTGCAAGTGATACATCTTAAAATTGATTACATTTAATGTGCCAATCTCAAAGGATCACTTTCTTGGCTAAATTTTTCTGGCTTGAACAAGTGTCGAATGTTCCACCACTAGTGGAGAACATTCTGCATGTGGACAATGGAAGGATTTAGGAAGAGATTATAACATTCAAACATTAGATCATAGATCGGCGCAATTTAGTTCAAAGATGATTTTGGCACACAGCAGTTTCCTTGGTTTACTTTGTACATAGAAATAAGTGTATTTTAGGAACTCCATAATTGCAGAATATTTTATATAATTTGGTACGAGAGTCTTGATCTAAGTTCTAGAGTTGGACAAATTAGGATGTCTCATGTATGGGTTTGTTCATTGTAGGATTAGCTTATGTCTAAGTCTAGTTGGACTAGGAATATCCCGAGCCCCATAGATAGGCATGTAATCTGAAAGATCTAGATAGCGTTCAACTAATAGAGCTTTCCAAATGTTAACAAAGTTTCTTTTGATACAGTGTTGCCTAAAGAATTCTAGGATTGAATCCACATCTTCATATTCTCTATGATTTTCCTTTAGTTTCTGCAATATGATTGTCCATGGGCCGCTTCTCTTTATCTTCATCCTGCACATTTGCTCAAGATGTTCAATTCCACCCTTTTAAGACCTTTCCTTATCATTATTGATAAATAACCTGATCTTTTACTTCGAGAACCAGCATTCAGCCATTATTTGCACCAATAACTGAAATCATTTGCATCATGTGGAGAGAAGTGTTTAACCACCATTGGTTTTGAGTATTCTTTGGGATTCTGTGGAATTTCCTATGAAATGTAGAGAATTTGTATGCTTCTATGCCATGATAACAGCTCAGTCTTGCTTGCAAGTTATTGAATTTATAATTGACTGCTCTGAATTGTAAATTTGAGATTGACGACAACTTTGATACTTAAACACCATAAGATTTGTGAAAAGAGAAAGTGCTAATATGATTCCAGTCATGAAGCCTTCTTATCTTTCATTGAGTTGTATTGGTATGGTTTTCATATGAAGTTTATTGATATTTACTTCGAAATAATGTTTTAGGCTTTTAGTTCATTAATTGGACCTTTTTCCTGTTTTTGCTTTTTGCAGATTCGATAAAGAATTAAAAAAGGAGGTTGCCATCAAGGTCATTGATTTAGAAGAATCGTGAGTGTATAAATTTGGATTATATCTGTTATTGTACCATATTTGGTGTGCCTTGCCCAACTTTCACGTAGAGAACGAAAATTTTTTGTATGATTTTTTTTTCTCCCTTTTTGTGGAAAACAATTTCAAAATCTCCTTGTCAACAAGGGTATGTATATCATTATCCACCCTCCTTTATTATTTTCATATTTTCTATCTCCGTCATCGATTCAACCAATTTGCATATAAGTCTTATAAGGGGGGAATGTACTATTTGGTGGAGTTATGTTTGTATTATTGCATTACTATTTTTAATCATGGTGTCAAATAGCTCTAAGACAGCAACTCTGACGACTAGCTCAGCCTTACCTTCTGAGTTTTACGCTCGTGGAAGGTTAATAAGCATTGTATTCAAATCTAGTTTTTATTAATTAGTTCTGACGTATAGTGAGGCCTTTGGGATGGTAGTCAACTAATAAATTGTCATTCTGATCTCAAAGTTAAGCCTTTTTTTCCCTTCGTTTTATACAACCTCTTTTCTCACAGGGAGGATGAGATAGAAGACATCCAGAAGGTACACCTAACATTTTTATTTACTTTGTGGATTAAAATTATGGAATTGCATTTTATTTCATTTTCTTTGTGACAGGAAATTGCAGTTCTTTCAGAATGCCGATCTCCATATATTACTGAGTATTACTGTTCTTATTTGCATCAAACTAAGCTGTGGATAATCATGGAATACATGGCTGGTGGCTCTGTTGCTGATCTGGTAGGCCACTTATAGATCCTTGATCCTTCTTGAATTTGCTTCTTTCTTTCTTTCTATATTTTGAAAGTTTTCCACCCTGAATTTTGTGATCCAGCACTGTTTTAAAAATTCTAAATTGCTACATGTAGGATGCAACATATCATAGTTAACCTGTGATCCTTTTCCCAGATGAATTTCTACGTCACATTTGATGATGGTATAAACTGCCACTACCTTGTTTTCCGCATTATCAATTAGAAATTTTAGCTTTTTGCCTTATTAGGTAGACCTCACAGTTCCATTTTTTTTTGTCCAAATCAAGTCTCCCTATAAAAGTTAAGTTAAGTTATGAACCTAAGCATCTATTTCCCCTCTTGTCCCAAAGCCTCTTCAGGAGCATCATTGTTTATGTGGAAACCTGGCATCTTTGGTAATGACCAAAAATAGTGGGAGAAGAAAAGGCAACTACCCTGGGAGTTAATCGATTGAAATCAGCTCCGAGATTATAGTCACTTACCAAAATTAATCTATTCACTAATAACCAACTAATCGGGGGTTAGTTATTAACTAACACTAATTAAAACGCTAACCTCACAATAAACTGTTGGTAGAACTAAAAAAAGCATTATTCTCTAAATTGTATTGGAGATAATAACGCGCTGGACCCATCTCACGATTTCTTTTGCTGCTGGCAAGGTGATATAACTTCGCCCTTTCTTGTAAAATCACCCATCACTTAAAGAAGAGCTTCTCCTTTTGAAGGTGCTAAATTGGAATGCACGATTATAGTTTGCCTTACCCATAATTTTGATTGCAAGTTGTTGCTATCATCTTTGCTGCCCCAGTTTCTTCTCAATTTAGGAAGTGGTAATGTTTGGACATAACATCTTTCGATGTATAGTAGAATAGTTGTTCATATCTAAATTTGAAAGTAAGTTCATTAAAGTAATAAAAAGGCTCTAATTATAAGATGTACTACTACGTGGAAGGCTTTATTAGTTTTACTTGGAAGATAATTTTATATTGTTATTGGTAACATAACATGAACTCTTTATTTTTATTTTTGTGATTTATAAAAGTGAAATTTAACTAGTAGAATTATCATCAATTGTATTGTTTTTTCTTATTGATTAGCGGAGTAACACTGATTTTACCCTAATAGTAGCATAAAATAGGACCCATGAATGTAAACTCTATGAGGCTGTGATGAAATCGTGTTTTGATGCATTCACTTAGATAGATGGCCGTTTTTTTGTTTATGCCATATTTTCACCTAGTGTAGAGCCATTTTAGGTACAATAATCTCTTGAACTTTTTTACCTTTAATACGTGGGATTTACACATGAAATCTAATGCCTATGAAAAGGTGCAAATATTTATTAGCTCAAAAGACGACTGCTTTAGATAGTTCCAGGATACACACTCCTTCTGTTTATCTGCAGATCCAACCAAACCATCCATTGGATGAAGTTTCCATAGCTTGCATTTTACGTGATTTGCTCCATGCGATTGAGTATCTCCACAATGAGGGAAAAATCCATCGAGATATTAAAGGTACATTATAGGGAAGTACCCTTTTGTTTTCCCAAATCAGGTCCTATCAATGTTTTCGATTGCTCAATATATCCTTTCTTCCATTTCACTGAGTCAAAATAATTGTTTTTTTATTATTTTGGCAGCGGCAAATATTTTATTAACAGAGAATGGTGATGTTAAGGTATAGTCATCATGGTTAGTGAAACTTATAATGTTCATTATAATTACCCTCTTGGAGATTGTTTTGGATGGAATATTGTTAGTATGTGTTGCCTCAATTTGTTTTCTTTAATCTTATACAGGTAGCAGATTTTGGTGTTTCTGCACAATTAACGCGTACAATTTCAAGAAGAAAGGTATTACTTTCTTAATTTCGCGATTCTTTTGCTCAACAATTGCACGTTTGATTATCTGAAACCCTTTCCTTTTTTCGCCTTTATTTAGTACTAAATACTTACTTTTATGAGTGCCCCAACTCTTCGGCCTTATGTAGTTGCTATGAACATAATGCACAATCTTTTTCTCCATTTATTTTACATCTCAAATGATATTGAACCGCATCATATCCTCATACCTGCTATTTATTAGCTGCAATGTAACTATCCAAGGAGTCATCAAGTCTCCGGCTAATGCAATTAAGAGTTACAGACTTTTGTAGGAACACCATTCTGGATGGCTCCAGAAGTAATTCAAAACTCTGAAGGCTACAATGAGAAGGTATATCTTAAGTTAACTTTGTATCCATATTATGGTATATCTAGTCTCGATAATTTACAAGAGGAACTATCCATTCTTTTCCCCCTTGTTTTATTTATCTGAGGTGTTATTTTGTGAATTACTGTTGTCCTACTGCTCATTATAATGGTGGTAGCTATGGCTTCAATCAGGCAGATATATGGTCTCTGGGAATAACTGCAATTGAGATGGCAAAAGGAGAACCTCCACTTGCTGATCTCCATCCTATGAGGGTGCTTTTCATTATTCCCCGAGAAAATCCGCCACAGGTTTACTTTTTTGTTATAATTTTCCCCATGGTTTTAAATTGTTAACTAATTCCATAGTCTTTCTTTGAACCTGTAGAATTTACATTGTTTTTTGCTATAGTTACAGCTCCCTCCCCTCTTAACTATATATAATTACACCCAATATCCCCTCTTGATTTCAGAATTACACATACCAGCCTGGTAACTTGTTTCCTCCTGACAGTTAGCCCCTTTCCATTGATTATCAGACATGGCTAAATGCTGTTTTAATTCAAATTTTAGTGAACTTTTCAAATAGTTATGGCATGTTTGGATGATTTACCCAAATTAATTAATAAACTTCTCTAATTTTGACTAAATCTCAATAACCGAATGGGGATATTTGTAATTTTGAAACTAAGATGAAAAGTTTGTATAACTCACATGGTTGTAGGTGAGAACAGTGTGATTAACCCTTACTTCTTTTGTCCTTCAGCTAGATGAGCATTTTTCCCGTCCTTTGAAAGAATTTGTGGCTCTGTGTTTGAAGAAAAATCCAGCAGAGGTAGATTCTATCACCTTCTTCATCTTCTGCATGTCTATGTGTGTGTTGGTAGTGTGGTGGAACTTGCCATGTCCCTGGTTTACTATCATGGAATTTAGGAATATTACATCCTTTGATGGACCAATTGTGTTTGACCATTGAGGTGATTAGTTGCCTGAAGCAAAACCTCAATTTTAAGATGACTCTTTGCCAAGCTATATCACATGCCTGTTAGATTCCACATAAATATAAGCTGATAATGAAGCAATAAACTTGTTTCAATCATGATAAAAATTACCTTCCCTTTAATTCTTTGGTTTCATTGAAGTGTGTTAAGCTCTTTTATGTTCTCAATGTTATTATGAAGATTGAGCCTATTACCTATAGTTTGTGATGGTACTTGACATCGTCTCAATTTTGCATGATTGACTTAACATTATTGAAGGGCTCTTGAAGAAGAATTCTTTTCATGGTTGTCTGTGATGTAAGGAGTGGAGAAATTGCATACTGGTACTTGTGTAGAGCTTAACCTATGTGAAGAACATTTTCACGGTCTTTGATGACCCATGTATCAGCTTAAACTGCTGCTGAGGGAAAATCTAAGTTGTCTGTGTCAGATGTGGTAGTGACTTTCTTATCATTTTCTTGAAGCTATGCCTGGCATCTGTTTCTTTTTATTTTTATTAGGTTTTGTGTTCACTACCTCCTCTTACACTGCATTTCTGTTTGATTTTTCAATCTTAGAGGCCAAGTGCAAAGGAACTCCTTAAGCATCGTTTTATCAGAAATGCTAGAAAAAGTCCAAAGCTTTTGGAGAGAATCAGGTCCGTCCATTTTCTCTTCATCCTACTGCTTTTAATTTGAAAAATTATTCCGAATGCCCGCTGTTTCTATTCACGGAACATTGTCTACTATATGCTGTTATTTGTGTAACCTGTTAACTGTACATTATAAGTATTGCTGATATAATATAATCTCTAATAGCTTTTCAAGTGATCTGTGCATGCTTTAACTGTTGGTTTCCTTATCACATATCTCAGAAACAAATCCAAAGGTTAATTATTACATTGGTGGTAGTTTGTTGCTATGTGCTCTAGAAGTTAGGTTCTATTGCCATAGGGTTGGAAATGGGGTGAATTGAGGCAGGTATTGCATAACCCATAACCGGGCCCACCCTATCCTCAACTCCGAACCCGTCAGGTCTAACCTGCTGGACCCACCTTTTCTTTTCTTTCCCCTTTTTCTATTTCATTTGAAAATATATAAATTTCTGTCAGGAGAAAGAGTTTTTCATTATGTTTACTTTTACATATATACTTTATTGGGGATTGGGGGAACCTAATTTTGAACCAAGGACCTTTCATTGGACAGAGAACAAGTGATGCCACTTCACTGCAAAAGGTGGTGGCAAATGTCTGGAGAAAGTTGGCTACACAAAGTTAGCTGAGCCAAAATGCATTACGGCCTGTTTATATGTTTTTCAATAGGCGAAATTGTCTGCCATATGTAAGCAACACAAGAAATGTACATATAAAGTCGTAACTTATTGGTGGTTGGTTTCATAATGGTGTATATTATTTTGTTGAAATTAAATGTAGTTTATCCTGGGCAACCCATGCGGGGACCCAGCCAGGTCCATAAACCAGGGCCTAGTACTCACCCTGCGAACCCATTGCTTAACCCAGGCCCACACCATCTTGGGTGGGTCGGGGGCGGACCATTGTCGTCCCTAGCTATCGATATGTCGAGATCTTGTCTCTTATTAGCCAAAAGTTTGATTTACAAGTGTATAACAACTTGCAGTTATTTGTCTTTGTAGGGAGCGCCCAAAGTTTCAAATCGATGGAGAGACTGAGAATAGTCAAAATGGTCTGACCCCATTTGTAGAAGGTTCTGGAACTGTAAAGGTAGCTAGAGAGGTTGCAGTTGAAGACACAGTTCGAGCGAGGTCAGTCAAATCTGTTGATGCATGCGGCCCCTCATGATTTAGATTACTTGATGTAACACTTGAGTGTCCTTGACACAGTAGTCAGGCATCGGGACTGAGAAATACTGGATGGGACTTCAGTATTGGAGGACCAAATAGCACGGGAACTGTACGAAGCGTAGTAAGACCACCTCCGGGGAGAGAAAGAAAGCCTGAGGTCCCATTAAGTCAACCTGCCTCTAGAAAAATTTTAGATAGTGGTGGTACCCAGCGGTCTTCAGGTACTGGAACTTTGAGGAAAGATGCCAACCATCTAGCCAAGCCAGAAAATTTTCATGAAGATGTAGGTCATTCCTGTCTCTTTTCCTACTTATGCGCTGTTATCCGTTTATTACACATCTTGGGTATGTATTGTTTGTTTTACTCATATAATCTTGTTCATATTTGTTGAAAATCAAAATCTCCAATGAATCAAATAAAGCTTGTGATAAATGACTTACACTGAAGTCCGACAAGATCCTGAAAGCAGAACTTTGAGAATTTGTTTACGTCATATGTTACCAGCAATAGTTAGAGTGCCCTTCCCTGTAACTATAAACAATTTCACAAATATCCCTCTTGATTTCAAAATTACACATACAGCTGTTGTAACTTCTTTCCCCCTTAGAGTTACCTATTTCTGTTGATTATTATGACTACTTAAATGATGTTATAATTCAAATTTTAGTGAACTTTTCAAATTGCTATCAAATCTATGAATAATATTTTCCAATTTTCTTGTTAGACATTCTAGGTTTGATTAAATTCCGGTTATCAAAACAAGTTATTTATAATTTGAGAAAAGTTTATGTAATTACGCATGGTTATATGTGAGTTCACTATAATTGACCTAACTTACCAGGATGCCTTCAATCTCCTATATTTTGTTCTCAAATCTCAACTTGCAGGAAGATGCGAGTGAGACAGGAACTGTCGTCGTACGATCTCCAAAAGGAGTTAAATCATCCTCTGTGTTTAGCAGCCAAAGTTCCAGGGTATGAATATCGTGTGGTTTACCTTAACAGAAACAATTATGTTTCCTGCTGTTCTTACAGTGATATTAATGGAGGCTTCCATTGGTATTCCAGTCTAGCAGCGCATATGCCTCTGCTGAAGATGCTTCCATCGGTGGAACTGTTGTTTATCGTGGCCAGCATGATGATTCAGATTCTCCTAGAACTCCCAAGTCCAGGCTGGGGTTTCAAGAGAGAACTTTTAATGCGGCTCTTGAAGAAAGTGAAGTGAACCTTGCAGAGGTTGTCATACTTTTAATAGTTGTTTTGCTATCTTCAAACTCACGGTGTCTAATTATCAGTCTATCAATTTAAAACCCAGGGTAAATTACAGCTGGATGCCCTGAGGTTTGGCCCAATTACAAAAACTGCCCCCTCTTGTTTTAGAAATTACCCGGAGGTTTGAGTCCACATAAAACCGTTACCACCACCCTAAGGTTTGAGTTTGTTGGTTATTTTCGACAGAACCCTAAGGGCAAATAATGAAAGAGGAAAGATGTTGGACAATCTGAGGGGATATTGCTAATTTCTGTTACCAGATCTTTTGTTCCATTATTAGGTCAAGAGGATTTTTTGTAATGAGAAAAAGATTCATTCTCTTCATAAAAAAAAGGATGTAGAACCAATAAAGATTTCTTTTTCGACTCAGCCCTGGCCTCATTGAAGAATTGTTTTTGATCCAATCCGCATGAATCAATAGAAAAGGCAAATCCCTTATGATACACCAGATCTGGCTCGGTTACTGATAGAGTGAATAGATCTGCCATTTCTTGAAAAAGACAAATCTCAGGGGTGTGGTTGTAATTTACCATAAAACCATATTCTAGCTATAGAGAATTTATTACCTGTGCCGGTTTTCTTCTGAACCTTGATATAGGCTTCAGCAGAGATGAACCATGATAAAGATGTCTATATATTGGAAAAATTCAACCTCCCCCCCTCCCCAAGATAAAAAATTTCTGACTTTGGGCATCATTACTGTGTCCCAATTTATTGACTGAATGTTCCTGACTGATTAATGAATCAATTTATAAGTGTATCTTGCAAAACTAGACTTGCATTGATGGCAATGACTGTGAAATGAAAAAGACTGTTACGACATTGATCAACTTGGCATTTTCCTAGGATTATAGGAGTGTGCTTCATCATCTGATTTATATATTAAATCCAACACCTGCTATTTCACTTAGGCCAAGGCTGCAATTCAAGGAGGGAAGAAAGGAAACATTAGGGAAAGGTCTGCATATGGCAAGGTCAGCAGAGATGACCAAGAGAGCAGAAGAATGGAGCAACCAACAACAAGCTTTGATTCACCACCAAGGTTTGTGCTATATTCGCTCCTTAATGCAACATCTTGGATTTGAGGAGCATCACATTCTTTCCTGCAGAAAGATGCTTCTCTAACCCCCACCCCCCTGAATTGGAACCCAGGATCTTTGGACAGAAGAAAGGTGATACTATTTCATTCCAAATTCTGGTGGTAGAAAAGATGTATTTGGCATCGATCTTTTTCTTTTTCCTTTTAAGAAAAAGTATTTTATTTTAATTTTTTTACCTGCGAAATGAAACCTCCACTCCAGGCGTTCTCTTGATTATTCTGATGCACAAAAAGCATTTTCAAGAAGAACACGCCGTGCCAGTGAAGATGAGGACGATGCAAGGAGTTCTGCAGCAGCATCGTCTGCCCCATTATCAGTCCTAATTATCCCTTCTCTTAAAGATGTAAGTACTACAAGATTATCGTTCATTCTCAGCTGCTTGTATTTGCTTTCCCATTAAAATATCGTTCACAGAATTTGTGTATTAACATCCCATCTCGACAGATCTATTTTTATACCAGTGCATCATGATGTTCAATTGGAAAATCTAGCTCATAGAAGGTTTTGGGACATTTAAGGGTACGACAATAGAAACAGAAGATGAACTAAGGAATTACCAGATATTGCTCACATACTGTGATAATACACAAGGTTTTGTGGATTACATTAATAAAAAGGATTGAAAACATTGTGCCTTCCCAATTATACCTGTTTTTGACATTTGACTTACTAAACTCTTCATGTACGCGCCCCCCCCCCCCCCCCCCCCCCCCTCAACACACTTTGGCCTTCATAAATTTTGCACTTAGCTTTGTATTCCCATTTTCTGATGAGTCCATTGCAAAGTCTTCATGTAACCTGCAGGGGGGTAGCATTAAGGGTATGTAAAGTTGCACTGTACCATACGAACTTCTCGAATTTTGCACTTAATCTGTTGGTATATGCCAAATCCCTTGAGGTTTGACATAGTAGTTCCAGTAAAACGTCTCTCTTTTCAAAAAATTTAGCATTACACCTGAGATTCAAGTCTTTCGTGGAAACCCTAACGAAATCCATGCAAAAACATAAATGCCCCTGGGTACTATTCATTGAAAAAATGACAATAAATTAAAAAGTTGGATGGCTATTTGAAGCCCAAAATTAAGAAGTGCTCAAGATGAACTTCTTTAACATATTTATTCATGTAATGCAGATAATTGCTGATGATTCAGGAGGCTCAGTCTTTCAGAAAGTGGCTAACTCTTTGATGGATATGGAGCGCATTAAGCCTGGGTCCTCCGAACTATTTCTCTCCAAGTTGCTTCAGCAACTGGCAAGGTTTATTAGCATTTTCATGTACTTAAGTTTCACTTTGTTGAACATATATGCTCATAAAATGACCTTCATCATAGTATGTCTTTCTCAACTAGAGTGAAAACATGTGTAGTTCAAAGGACGGTTCTCTGAAAGACCTGCAGGAGCTAGCAGCTCGGACCTTTGGAAAGGGCAAGATAGGAACCCCAGCTACAAATGCAGAAGCTGATAGCAAAAAGAAGCAACCCAATAAGGAGTTTCACTCAAATGCCAATATGAGCCCACTTGCACGCTTTTTGCTCTCTAGGTTGTTCAAAGACCCTCTTGAATCCTTTTTCCAGCTTCAATATGAGTAACTGTTAGTAGGGATGACATAGAGATGGACCGGGGTCAAAAACCCTCTTGAATCGGATTGAGCTTGGCTCGTGAGGTTTGATGCGTTTGCATCCCTACTTGTTAGACCCTACAAATGACATACTGGTAACAGAAGTATGAAGGCCGTTTAATCCCATCTTCTACCCAGAAAAATATTTAAAGGAAATAAAATAAATAAATTAACAAACTGTGAGAAAATAAAACCTCATTTTTCGTGACAACACATTTCACATTTGTTATCACTGTAGAGTAGGAATGATCCTCAAATTTACGAGTCATTAGATTGTTTTAACCTTGTAGTTTACTATTTTCGCTACAGCGTTACTTTTATCCTGCTTAGCTAACAGCGCTCTCCTGTTCACTACTACCATTTATGCAGATGGCAAGGCCATGCTTCCCGAGATCTAAGTTCTTGAAAAACGAAGCCGGACCGATATTTTTTTGGTGAATTTTTTTGTTTTGGTGAGTTAAAGAGCGAATGTACATAACTTTTAAAGAAATTTATATGTGGCTTGGCTCATTTAGTTATTATTTTATATAATGATCATGTTTTTCTCTCTCTTTTTGGCAAAAGTCAGTGACAACTAGTTTGTAATTTGTCTTGTGTTGTAAAGAGTGCAAAGAATAATGTATTTGGCAAAGGTTAATGTTCATTATAGTCATAAGATTTGTTTTCCAACCCTTCATACCCATCTCTGGGTTTGATTAATTTTTTTTTTTTGCCATGAATGAAGCTGTTTCCATACCTGAAGATTGATTATAGTGGTTTTTTCATGACTAGGGAATAGTCCATAATAAGTGAAAGGCTTAATTACACTTTCGGTCCTGTAAGTGACACATGTGGTCCTAAATTTTCAAATGTAGTCCTATTATTGGGAGGACCAAATGTGTCAATTTCAGGACCAAATGTATCAAATTGAACCAATATACGGGACCAAATGTGTTAATTCAAGATCAAATATGTCAAATTGAACCAACATACAGGACTAAATGTGCGATCATCAAACTTACAGGACGAAATTTGAAAAGGGGATCTCATTTATAGGACCAAAAATGTAATTAAGCCTAAGTGAAAATTCCAGTGAGATATGAAACACAGATCCCTGTTCGAGTCGAAGTTTCTTGTATGAACAAGGTGTTTAGTTCCATTCATGCACCAAATAGTCGAGATACTCACATTTTATTTGCACTTGATGAAAAATGTTTACTAGTGTGACGTGGTATGATCTTGACCTCTTGGTGCATGGATGTCCCGACACCAGGTACGTACAAGAGTTTCTTGTTAGGAATTTCTTGCAAATGTTCCAGGGCTTTGTGCCCTAAAATAGAAATAAATTGAACCCCACCTAAAACAACAAAACCTCTCTCTCTCTCTCTCTTCCCCATAACATCTCAGTAAGAAAATATTGAGGCCCGTTGACAGATAGTTTTTGAAGGTGTTCATTCACGACACCCATAGAAACGAGCTCATTGAAAGGTTTTACCGGAAGGTGCTATTACGAACCCAGAAAGGTAAGCAGAACAAAATGGTTTTGCTGTAATTTCATAGTTTTATGTTGGAATAATTACATGGACCTCCCTTGAGGATTGTCCAATATATACAGTGATCTCCCTTGTGATTTGCCTAATTACATTAACTTCCCCTAAGGTTTATTGCGATATAACTGAGGTTTATTGCGACAGAACAATGCTAATGCCAGAGTATCCATTGATATTTGCTTAATTGCATTAACTTCCCTTAAAGTTTATTTCGATATAACTAATCGACCCCTAATGCCAGCCTATCCATTGTGATTTCTCTAATTACATTAATCTCCCCTAAGGTTTATTACAATATAAGAGATCAACCCCTGGAGGTAGCATCAGAACAGAAAATGCTAATGTTAGCGTAGCCATTGTGATTTATCTAACTACATTAACCTCCCCTAAAGTTTATTGCACTATAACAGATCGACGCCTCAAGTTAGCATCATCAGAACAGAAAAATGCTAATGTCAGCATATGAATAAGTATTAAATTCAAAGATTGAACTAACAGAACAGAGATTACACTGCCACAAAATGACCAAGACTCCAACAAACAAACATTTATTTACAACAGCTCTATATGTACGTAGTAATATATAACAGCAGCTGAATAATATTTCTTATTTTTCCTTGAACCAAGCATGATTTAGAGCAGCCTCTGCCGTGATTCTCTTTGCCGGGTCATAAACGAAAAACTTGTTCAGCAGATCAAATCCAACTTGGGTAAGCACATCAGCAGGAATCTTGTTTCGAAGCACGTTGTAAGGCTGTTTGACAGCGTGAGCTCTCAGTCTCATCAACCTCGAAAATCCAGGCCAAACAGCATCATTGGGTGTCCCGAGAATCGAATATATCTTTAAAAGCTACCCAATATCAGATTCCCCTTGAAAAAGTGCTTCTTTCAAGAGCAACTCTGCCATGGTACAACCCATGGACCACATATCTATGGCAGATGAGTATGTTTTCGCTCGAAGAAAAAGATCCGGAGCTCTGTACCATAAAGTGGCGACACGGGGAGAATACGATCCTGATGAGTTCCTGAAATGGCACGATAAACCAAAGTCACATATTTTCAACTTATTCCCCTCTTTATTCATGAGGATGTTTGAAGGCTTTAAATCTCTATGCATCACCCCGTTATCATCTAGAAATTTAACTCCTGCCAACAATTGTTTCATCAAGCACCTAACCTCATTCACAATAAATGTGACTTTTTAAATCACTTTCCATATAGGAACATTTGTGGCAGTTTCAAAACAAATTGCATGATTTCAAGATGACGAGGGTGTCGCCAAATTAGGAGGGAGAGAATGTCACGTCCCGATTGATTCAAGCACCTGATGCATATCAAGTAAATGGGACGGGCGTGAAGAGGTTTTGGATTATTCTAGACTATTAAAAAATGCAATTGTATATTGTAGAATCACATAGAATAGCTAAAAAGTTTTATCTAGAAAATTCTTTTGTAAATATCTTATAGAAAAGTGTAGAAGTCAAATCTTAGACGTTAGACCGAATTGACTGTGCCGTCCGTAGAGAGGGTGACAAGTATAAATAGAGGTAGCACCTCATTTGTAATCATCAAGTAAGTTTGAGTGAATATACAAGTATTCCAATCAACTCTTTTGTTATTTTATGTTCTCTAATTCTTCGTACGCTAATAGAGGTTGATTTAGTTGGTTTCGCAAGGGGCAAACGAGGGGCTAAGTGTTTTGCAAGGGGCAAACGAAGGACTTGAGAATGTGACTTCCCTCAACGATATACCATAGCCTGTCAATCTCCTCTTTTAGGGCTCTGCACGCAATGCCGTAAGACCCTTGGCTTATCGGGTCGAGAATCTCATCCCATCATCTTTCTTCTTGACAATAATCCCTCATTTCTTCCAAAACCTAATTCAATTTCCGACTGTCGTTATTCTTATGACAATATTTCACTATGTAATGATCTAATTCAATTCAATTGGGAGAAGGCGAGAGCCTGGCTTGGAGGTTGCAAAATCGAAGCTACCTCGAATACTAGATTCACACAACACACGCGGCTAGAGCAAAGAGAGATGGGCGAATGGAATCTTCACTTGAAAAATCATGAATGAGGATTATAGACCTAGACAAATCAACCATGACATCATAGAACGGTGGATTGACGTGTATTCCTTGAGCGCAGAGCCTAGGGTAAATTCCATAATCCACCCTTGTGGTTTCGCAAAAATGCTAAAAACCCCCCATGGTTTAAAAATCAGCTAAAAACCCCCTATGTTTTTCAAAATTTGCTCACTTCCCATGCCGTTAACTTAGATTTAACGGCGTTAATTTTTCACATAAAATGCCCGTTATACCCCTCCTATTAGTAACCATTGGATCTTTATCATAAAAAATGAACGGTTAAGATTAATCTTTGAATATAAAATATAGGAAAAATTCCAAAATACCCCCCTGTAGTTTCGAAAATTGGCAGAAAACCCCCTGTGATTTATAAATATGCAAAAAAACCCCGTGTTTTCTTATACCCTGTGCCAAACCCCCTTTCCGTCAGAAGATAATAATGCTTGTATTACACGTGCCTAGTGTGCGAAAATTAGTGGTTTTTGGCCCTTTTTGTACATAAATTGACTAATATACCCTTACACTTATATATTTAAATATAATATCTAATCTAACAAATAAACCCCTTTCATTTGTTTAAATTTCAATTAAGCCCTTATCTTTTTATTTCTAAACTTTAAAATTGCATATCAACCCTTTTAATTTTTTCAATTATATTTTTTATTTATTCAAAAAATATTATTATTATTATTATATCTTTAGAAAATTCTTATTAAAATAATAAAAATAATATTTTTAAAAATGCATTCAATTTTTTGGAACAAAAACATGAATGTTCAAGTATTATTTATTTTTAACAACTTTATAATAACAATAAATAGTTTGTCAACGTTTTTTTTTGGTCATCTTCATCACCTCCCAAATCCTAGCCTGCCGCCACCGTCCAAACCCTAGCCGCCCGCCGTCAACGTTTGTCAACCAAACCCTAGCTCCATCTCCACGCCGCCGTCACCCCAAACCCAAGTCCGCCGTCGTTCACCTCCCAAATCTTAGCCCTATTTCCATGTCGCCGCCATCGGCCCAAACCTAGCCCCATTTCCACGTCGCCGTCGTTGCCCCAAACCTAGCCCCATTTCCACGTTGCCGCCACCCCAAACCTAGCCCTATTTCCACGCCGCCGCCTTCGCCCCAAACCCTAGCCGCCCGCAGCCAACGTTTGTCAACCAAACCCTAGCCCCATCTCCACGCCGCCGTCACCCCAAACCCTAATCCCCCACCGTTCACCTCCCAAATCCTAGCCCCATTTCCATGCCGCCACCGTCGCCCATCACGCACACACACACAGAGCAGCACGGAAGAAGTAGATCTAAGGTTAGAAAGGCAATGGCGGCCGCTCAAGGAAGAAGATGGTGGGTCATGGCAATGACGGTAGTGGCGGGGGATGGGGCGAGAAGAAGACGGCTGACGATCGAGGCGATAACGGCGGCATCTTGAGGAAGAAGATGGTGGGTAGCGACGGTGAGGCGAGACAACGGCGGTTCGAGGAAGAAGATGATGGGTGAGACGATGGCGGTAGCTTCAGAGAAAAAGAGAGGGGAGAGGGGAGAGGAAGAGACGATCATTGTGTGTGTGGGTGTGTGTTTTGATATATTTTAATATATATATTACTTCTTTTATAAATGATTTATATTATATATATTTAATTTATAATTTTTACTTAAATATTATATTTTTTATATTCAAGAATCAATTTGAGACGTTCATTTTTTAAGTTAAGATTCAAGGGCGCTTATTGATAGGGGCATAACGGGCATCTCAGTATAAATTTAACACCGTCAATCATGAACTAACGGAGGGGGAGAGCGTGCAGCGTATAAGAAAACACGGGGGATTCTTTGCATATTTATCAACCACAGGGGGTTTTTTTGCCAATTTTCGAAACCACAGGGGGGTATTTTGAAATTTTTCCTAAAATATATATAATATATAAAAATATATATTTAATAATAAAAAAAATTATAAAATATATATAAAATATGTTAAAAAAATTTATATTATATATAAATACAGATTATATATTTATATAAACCAAACTAATTTTTAAATAATATATATTAGAAAAAACACATACACTAACACATAGTAAAACACGCACACACAGACAATAAAACACGCACACACACAGTAAACGCACACACACACACACAACACTAAACACACACACACAGAGTAAACACACACACACACACAGAGCATTGCGCACATACACACATAGTGAGCACTGCACACACACACAACACAGAAACACACACACACACACACACGAACACTTAAAAACAAACACATATTTGGTGGAAATTAGATGGGTTTTGAGTGATTTGGTTTGGGTAATACATTGGTGAGATCAATTTTGAATTAGGATTGAAGTTGGTGGAGGAATTAGAGAAACAAGATTAGTGGTATTAGTGGCGGGATTTGGGATTTTTCTTATACATTTTATCTAATTAAACACGAGCGGTTATATATTTGATGAAATTAATTGAGGATTTTCATTTTACTTGACAAGGCGCACAAAGTAGCGATTTTCGGTGGTGGCTCCGGCAGCGGTGAGTGGCGGCTTCGGCGGGTAGTGGAGGGTGAAGAGGGATAAAGAAGAAAGAGATAAATTCAGTATTATCTTTGTATTTAGGGGCATATTGGTCAATTCACCACTTTTTTTAATGTCAAAAAAGGTTAAATTATACACCCACCCGCATACAAGGCGCGTGGGATTCACTCTCCGTTATTTGGATAAGTTATGCAGTGTTTTCAAAAACACACGGGGTGTTTAGCCGATTTTTAAATAATGGGGAGTTTTTGACATTTTCGCAAAACCACATGGATGGATTATGGAATTTACCCCAAAGCCTATTATAAGTTTTCCCAATGCTCGTATGGTTCGCTACTGAGTTTTTATATCCTCACTTAACCTCAATTAAATAACATTTAAATTCTAACGAATTAGAATTGCTAATTCTGAATGCGTCTACAAGAATGTAATACACTTGTGATAAAGAAACGTGTTTTACAACTTTATTCACTCTTTATTAATAAAAACGCTCTTCACTTGAAAAAGCGTACAGCTCTTTGTTTCACGATTTCTCTTTAGTTTTCCTTCCCTGTCTTTCCTTCTTGTGCTCAAATAAAAATGCATCAAATATAGTTAAAACTGGATATTACACACTACTTCAGCCGCCATTGCTACGAAGCAAAGACAAAAAATAATAATATAAAATCAGACAATCTTGTTCCAAATATTCCCATAAAAAATTATATAGACTCCTTTTAGGCATCTCTCTCCATAATCTATCCATCTATGGATATAGATTAGGTATAGATTGTATGAGATTGTAATTACTTTCCTCATAAAATATTGAAATTAACTGACATCTTGCATATAATTCGGAAAATGTAATTAGTTTCCTTATAAAATATTCAAATTAACTAAGATCTGAGATATGAATGGTAAAAAAAGTTAAAAAAAAAAAAAAAGCGTAGTAAATTTTTTAAGATATAATATTTGCATTAAGTTTGAAATTTGATACTAGTTTAGTTATATTGCTTGAACCGACTCAGTTTAATTCAGATGTAGTCTGTTTAAAATGGGATCAATACATAG